>JAKCPI010015991.1:0-18734 GCA_023213315.1 Euborellia annulipes
TGCAAGTGAGAGAGAGATATATATGTTTTCTTTGAAACATTAAAGACACAAATAAATTAAAAAAATGGGAATTTAAATAATAATTGATTTTTAATCTAATAAAAAGAAAAAGATTTAAATTCCGTTACCATGGCAACCATTTCTATCTTTCCTATGAAGAACAAGAGTAAAGTGGTCTTCAGAAGATTTCAACGGCAAAATGAGAATATACATTTTAAAGAGCATCTAGAAAATAGTTCATTTATGAATTTAAAAAAACTGGAGGGAATTTTGAGAAAATCGAAAAAAACTGAAAAAGTACATCAGTAAAGTACTAGTACTTTTTGGCCGATTTTGTTCAAAAGCTTATTTTGAGATTCTTCAAAGGTACTCTAAGTTAAATATAAAATTTCATCTCTTTCTTATATTAAATTTAGCCACCAACACAAAGATACAGAGACTCCCTCTTTTTCCAATTCTGGCTAAGTCTATATAATGCGACCTATATAAAAAAAAAAAAAAAAAAAAACTGTATTAGACCCAAACATTTCATCATCACATTTTAATTATAATCTTTCTTTAGTAAAAAGAGAGAAATAAAATTTTTTCCACGTTCTCTCAAGGTCGTTCGTTGCCCTTCGTCGGAGATATTATGATTATTATTTTAATGATGATGATTATTCTTCAACACTCTCGCTTGATAATACGATTTTATTTGTTTAATAAACAACAAGTTGAGTGTGTGCTTATGTGCCCTTCTCGGGGGAGTCTGTAGCTATATTAAAACCTATAATCATAAAATATCTATAATCAATGGAAGAGAAATGGAATGCAGTTTAGTATAATTAAATTTTGAAGAGGAGAAAAGAGAAAAGAAAATAACATTGAAAAGTTGTTATTGTAAAAGGAAAATTATATTTTCGACTTATAAAATGCACACACTTTTGAGCATTTAGACACACTAAAAAACACTTGAAAAAATATGAATTTTCATCAAGGGCGGATCCAGAGGTGTTTCTCGGGGGGGGGATCTGGTGTGACTCGTCGCACAGTACACTATTTTTTTTTTTTATTTCTTAATAATTTAAAAGCGCATTCTGTACTTGTTTGCCAGAAGAGTAAATACACATCAAATTTTTAAGTATTAATTTTTTTAAAAAATTCTTACATTAAAGATAATTTTTTTTTTGCGAAAAAAAGGTAATTTTTTCGAATCTCGGGGGGGGGGGGGGGTAAGCATTCCCTTTACCCCCCCCCCCCCCTTGTATCCGCCCTTGATTTTCATATACTTTCGTGTACTTTTCTCATTAAATCCTCAATAATTGGAATAAAACTTTTTTGAAAGGAAAACCCTCACTGGATGTTTACCCCTGGCTGTTTGTTAATATTCTTGAAATTTTTATTATCATAAAAAAAAAATTATTTCTATTTTATTTTATAAATATTATCCCCATTATCACCCCGATTTTTTTTTGATGATTTAGCCATTTTATTTTTTTTTTCTTTTGAAGAACATCTCACCTTTTCTATCGTCTCTTCCCTTTTCTCCCTTGCGATTGGCCCAATTAACTTTTCCATGTCGGTCATTGTTTTTTTTTTGCTCTCTCCCTCACTCTCCCTATGATCCTCCTCTTCTCTTTCTCTCTCGGCATCGGCGCCGACGTCGTCGTCGTCGTCACCGTTGTTGCCCTTGACCTCACAAGCGGCAACAACACACGATGACAAGGGCTATTCACTTGGTCCATGGCAGGATGCTGATGACACAAATCACACGCACGCACAGCCTGTATAAAAAATAGATAAAAACCGCTGGTTGAACATGTACGTCCGAGAAAGATAAAAAACAGCACTAAATGAAATGTGAAATGAAAAAAAAAAATCTAAAGCCACACACAGACACAGCTGAAAATTTAAATGAAGGCATTACGAAAAAATTCCACCACTTTTTAATTTAATACCAAAACCGAATTTGAAAATTTTCTTTTATTAAATAGACTAAAATGGATTTTCCTTCTAATAAATTTTCTCAAATACAAATAATCGTATTAAATTACTGAGCAAAAATATAATAATAAATAACCTTAGATTCAATTTTATCTGTCTCTTTTTACTTTCTCTTACCTCTATATATATGTTAATATATATAGAGAGAGAAAGTATTGGATTCATGTCAAAAATTCGTTGATGTCGAGATTTTGATGGATCTTCACGTTTTGGAGGTCCCCTGAATCCAAAAAAGTGGTTTTCGCGACATGGTCTGTCTGTGTGTCTGTGTGTGTGTGTCTGTGAACAAAATATCTCAAGAACGAAAAGAGTTAGGAGGTTGAAATTTTCATTTGAGTTAGGCACCCCCATGGGACGTGACACGAGCTTTTGACCAAAATCGACCAAAGAGTACTAGAAAATACTTTACTGATGCACTTTTTCAGTTTTTTTCGATTTTCTCAAAATTTTGCTCCAACGATTTTTTTTAAAAAATTCAAAATCAATTATTTTTTAGATTCTCTTTAAAATGTATATTCTCATTTTGTGATTGAAATCTTCTGAAGACCACTTTACTCTTGTTCTCCATAGAAAAGATAGGAGAAATGGTTGCCATGGTAACAAAATATGGCAAATATTTTACAACATATAAATTTTATATCTTGAAAAATCGAATGTATCGTACTGTCGGAAACTAAATACATGACGACACAAAAATCTGAAGAGACAGCACAGTACGCAACATTCGATTACCGAAGGTAAGAGAAAGTTGTAAAAGCGCTGTGCGCCAGTCACACCAGATTTTTTTAAAGCGGTTCAGGAGAAAAAGTGTTCGCATGCTTTTGCCGATAAGATGGCGTTAGGGGTCTTAAAAATTTATCCAAAAGCCCAACTATTGACGAAAAATTTGCAAACAGATGGAAGAATGGTAGGGCTATATTTAATCTCATGTATTTGTTTGATTCTCATTGATCTTTTTTTTAATGATAATTATTATAATATATATATATTATAATAATTATTATTATAATATATATATATTATAATAATTATTATTATAATATAATATATATTATAATAATTATTATTATAATATAATATATATTATAATAATTATTATTATAATATTTATTATAATAATATATTATATCTTTTATAACAGCTTGAAAATATATAAATATAGGTTATAAGTGATCTGATAAAGCCGGCTGTTAGACTAGCCTGCCATCTTTTGCAAGAGTGCTGAACTATTTGATCGTTAATTTTTAAATAAATACGAAATTTATTTTTAACTTCGTCCCCCATTTTATTTAATTATTACAAGTTGGATATTAATGATTTTTACATTTTTGATTTAAAAAAAATTAAAATTTTCATAATAGAGTTCTTTGCATTTTCTATAAATATAAAAAAAAATATTTTTAATTAATCGTAATTAGAAAAAAAAAACATTCTATTATATAAAATGCTCACGAATTTAAATCATTTTAAAAAACTGCATAAAAAACACTCTAGGCGTCAGTACTTTCGGACTAAAGATTCAATGTGCCCTTCTGAAGCCCCTTAAAAGATAAATTCATTTCTGAAAATTCCTAATTCTCAACATGTAAAAGCCATTTAATTATTAAAATTTAAGATATTAAAGACACTATTTATTATTTATATTTAACTCTCCTCTAACTGTATGTCATTTTGTTATTGCAGGCCTCGTACCCACGAAGTGGATCTTTGTCAGTATCAGGGAACGGTGGTCCGAAGTCCTCTATCAATGTCATCGCCAACGTCGACATGGGCTGCCATCAGCACCTGTAACAATCGAATTAGAGGTGTCTTTTCTGATGGCAATTCCACTTACCATCTCCATGATGGTAAATGGCTCTTCAACGAACAGCAGCAGTTGATGATGGAACAACAACATCCGATGCGCTGTGGCCATCAGTCGAGACCGGAAATGTATCAATATAGTCTTCGAAACAGAGTGAGTTGAGAAATATTCAATTCTTTATTTTAGAACATTTCCATATGGTAATATTTCTTCATCATAATTCATGATAAAAAAGAAAATTACCAAACATTTAAATTACCTTAAATGAATATTTATATTTCAAATAAAAAATTATTTAAGTTCTATATAAAAAATAAAAAAGCCCTCTATCGAATTTATTATCGTTAAAAAGATAAATAATTATATATGCTAATGGATATATTAAAATATTCAACTCAACTTGGTGGTGTAGCTTGTGAAACTTTTAGACTAGACTGTAAAATTTAATTGAAGGGTAGCTTGGCCGACAGGTCTTGTTTAACATTCAAGGGTCGACGAATTTAAATTCTATCTCAGGTCCAAAAGAGAGACGGAGGGAGGAATTCGGAATGCAAGACTTACTTGACTTCTAAATCAGGGTTAGAGGAGTGAGATTCAGTCAATGTTTTTTCATGAATTATTTCCAGACTTATTTCACGCTAGTGCAGTGTATTTTATTTTTATCTTCAATTATTAAAAAGACAGAATTGGAGCAGCAATTCTTTACTCAAAAAAATTAATTATTTTGGGAACGAGAACATAATTATTTAGAGAGAGAAGCATACCGTACTCTCTTATTTTCTTAAAATTCTTTCTTAATTTAGGCACTCCTCTTAATTCCCATGTTCATATGGTTGCCTATCTTACAGGCGAATCTGTTATGTGAAAATAAATTATCTAATAAAAGTTTATTTTTTTTTTTTTAACATTCACACTTTTTTCTCATTCACACTCACACTGACAGTCTTTTCGGCAACTTAGGGCATATAAGACTTTACGATAACCGTTATATGGACCCTGTTACGCATTAGTGTGTCAAGCGCCAAAAAAAATTAAAAATTGAGTTAAGCACGGAATATTGTTTCAAATGCTATAATTAATAGTATTTTTTTATGAAATATGTTCTAAAAAAATTTATATTTAAAGTTACTTGCAAAATTGACAAAAAATTATATATAATCCAATGAAAACAAAAAACTTTAATGTTAAGGTGCGCGTCTCGGGGTGCTAATTTCGGGACTTTCCAGCGGCCACAATTTTGAAGCTATCGACCTCAAATTTTTTTAAAATTAAAGCTATTTAAAATATCTACAAATAATAGAAGCCCTTTTTTGATTCTCGAAATTTTTTTTTTAGATTAATCGCATTAAATAAAACATAATTTAAAAAAAGGAGCTCTATAAGTTGTAGATAATTAAATTAGTAATCATTGTGTTAAAGAATAATTAATTTTTTGCCTTTAATTAATTAGCTGGAAGCTCTATAATGAAATGAAATAAGTCCCTTGTTTTCCTATGGGGGAACACTATCGCCATCTCTTGCCGCCTCGAGTCAATCGTGTTTTAACGGTTTTCCGAGACGCGCACCTTAATTTTCTCAAAACTCGGTAGCTGGCGCTTGACACACTAATGTGTAACAGGGTCCATATATAATAATATCTATTAGGGGTCCAGGCGTTTCTATTCAAGCCCTTTGGTCTAATAAAAGTTTATAAACAATAGAAAATAGCCAAGTGAATGAATGGAAATCAGAATAATGTAATAAACAAAAAAAAACATCGGCTGTTGTTTGTTTTAGTAAAGAGTCGATACTGGTAGCCTTGCTATATAAAATTGTTTTTCCATTCTGTTATAAAACAAAAGATTCATTTTATTAAAAAATTTAATGATTTATTGGAAAAATATCTATGATAAATTTAAAGATAATTAAAAATGAAAATTATTTATTATTTTAATCAGAGGCTAGATCAACTACACTGTACCATCTTCGACATAAGTATTGACACTATCGCACAGTATTTGGGCAAACCAAATGGCACATGTCTATATTGGACAGAACCTTGTCGAAACAGACAATGTGAACCTTTTTTACAAAATTCGATAAAATTTTTTTACTTTCTCTTACCTATATGTATATGTTTATATATATAGAGAGAAAGTATTGGGACCCATGTCAAAAATTCGATGTCGAGATTTTGATGGATATACACGTTTTGAGGTCCCCTGAATCCAAAAAAGTGGTTTTCGCAACATGGTCTGTGTCTGTCTCTGAATCAAAATATCTCAAGAACGAAAAGAGCTAGGAGGTTGAAATTTTATATTTAAGTTAGGTACCCCTCTGGGACGTGACACGAAGCTTTTGAACGAAATCGACCAAAAAGTACTAGTACTTTACTGATGTTACTTTTTCAGTTTTGTTTTTTTCCGATTTTCTCAAAATTTTCGCGACATGGTCTGTCTGTGTGTCTGTTTAGCGTGAAGGAATTGAGCTTGCAGGTTGAAATTTTATATTTAAATAAGGTACCCCCCTTACGTGACACGAAGCTTTTAATCAAAATCGGCCACAAAGTATTTATACTTATGTAATTTTTCAGTTTTTTTCGATTCTCTAAAAATTCGCTCCAACGATTTTGATTAAAATTCAAAAATCACTTATTTTTTTAGATGCTCTTTAAAATGTATATTTTAACCATTTTACTCTTGTACTTCATAGGAAAGATAGGAGAAATGGTTACTATGGTAACAAAGTACAAATATTTTCCCATGTTTATAAATTTTACATCTTGAAATTCCAGTGTATCATACTGTCGGAAACTAATTATATGTCAACACAAAAAATCTGGTGCGCCGAGTCACACCAGATTTTTTTTTAAAGATAATTATTAGACCTATGTTTTTTCACATAGCTGATTCCCCGGTAAGTTAGACAACCATATTAACAGGGGAATCAATATTAATGCCTAAGAATTACTTATCTTAATTAAAGAATTAGATTAATATTAGATAAGATAAATAAATAGTTAGAAAGAGAGCGTATGCTTCTCTCTTCTCTTTCTCTTTCTCTAAGTAAATAAATAAGGATCCCTTGACGAATGCATCAGAGCTAATTAATTAAACGAAAAGTTGTCCCTTTCAAGAGAGCCAGGCAGCAGCAACTTGTTATGGGTTGACTTCTCTTTTACTATTTACAAACCTGTAACGCGTTTAAACTTTCTTTTAATATCAACACCAAAAATGTGTACTTACGTATTTAGACAATTTTAGAGATAAGGAATTTTTTTTTAATGTAAATTTCAAAGGAACTGATTCGTGAGGCCAAAAAAAGTGTTTTGCAGAATATTTCTCTATATACTATCTAAGTCTTTATCCGGTAGCCGTAGCGGGAAGATTTTTCGGTGGGAAGGGGGCTGGTTAGAGATCGAGTGGTAATCCGTTAAAGCTTTTTTTTCATATAAGTTCATTTTCGGCATCGGAGGCCATTTCTCTATTTATATAAACAAGTTTAAAATAAGACTAGTCGGTAGGCCAGACAACAGATTAGAGCAACAGATCTTTGCATTCAAGCAATGCAGAGCTTGGCGAATCTCGGCTGGGTGACTCCGAACAATCAGACTGTGGAACGTCCCCCGGGAGCCTTCGGTACATGCAATTTAAAATATTTAATGCTATAACTTCTAAATTACTTCAGCAACCGAAAAAGGAAAATCTTACTAGTATTAATGTTTAAGATCTTTTTCGGCATCGGAGGCCATTTAGTCACCGGCCCTTATTATTTAAATTGAATGTTATTGATAATAATAACTCGGTCAAAAAAAAAAATACTCGAAGCTCAATTTGTTATGTTTTACATTGAGTATTTATTTAGTTAAAAATTATTTATTTATACTTGATTGATCATTATATATACATAGATAATTTAGTATTTAGAAAAAAAAAAATATATCATCATATTAAAATATTTAGATATAATTATATAAATGTTTACATTAAAATAAAATTTGGTAATTGACATACAAAAGATCATTTCAATAAGAATTTAAGAGGCAGGCGGTACTAAAGTAATATCATAAATTTATTAAACAAAAAGCTGGACTGAGAGAATTTATATTCTTTCAACTATAAGACATACTGTATAAAGTACTACTGAGTTGTGAGAGAAAAAGATTAGAACAATGACTTTCCCTAAAATTAAATATTGTAGTGGTAAATATGTCTATAAATCCAAATTGAGATTCGAATATGCCAGGATGCGATAACTTTTTTTTTTACAATAATAAAAGACTCATCAAATAAAAAGAATAGGCAAATTAAACATTAATTCTCTTCGGATGACAAAAGTAAAAATAAAAAAAAAAAAAAAAAAATATTAATTAAAAAGTTGTCAGTTCGATAGCGATGACATTAAATACAGCACAATAAGCAACCATCCACTCTCATTGTTAGATAAATGACCAAAAAGGGGTCCCAAGCTCCTTAATTAAACACACCCCATCTATGTTGGCTTTAATTGGCCTGGAAAAGACGATCATATTCAAATAAATATTGTTTAAATTAGATAATGGTAATTAAGTTTTGATGAAAAAAAAGAGATTCAGGAAAAGATGAACATCGTAATTGGAATATTTTATCTGATAAATTGAAGTTTTATGGCTGTGGAGATATACTCAGGATTATCAGGGACTTATGCAGCCAGGAGATTAAATAAAAAATATTTTATTTAATTTTTATTTACTGACGTTTCGGTCTATAGATACCTAAGATCGTGTATAATTGGCAACATTTGCCCTGATGAAGGTCGTGATTGACGACCGAAACGTCGGCAAATAAAAATTAAATAAAAGATTTTTTATTTAATCTCCTGGCTGCAAAGTCCCTGCGAATCCTGAGTATTTTATCTGAATTTACTACTAACTGTAAATTTTTTCTTTTCTCGATAAAACCAATTATATGAATGGTATTTCACAACATTAAGAGTATTTAAATTTTTATTTATTTGCGCCCCCCTCCCCTTCTTTCTTTAAATGTTGCTTTGAGACAGAAATTCAAAGTTCGCTGCTTTTGCAAATTTCCTCTTAAAATTAGATAGAAGAGTTCTTATCAATTATTTAATTTGTTTGGAAAGAAAGAGGGTGCAGTCATTAATTGAGCCTCTATTTAAAAATAATTATAAACATTCTTTATTGGAACGTTTCGGCAAGGATTCACCCTACCATCTTCGCCATCAAAGAATATATTGTTCAAATATTCATACAAAAATAGTATTTAATATTAATTTATATTTATGTAATAGTGGCTGTATAATTGTTAAGTATGAGCAGGTAGGCAGCCAGGAATCAAATTAGACAAAAATTGAATAAGGTTTTTGTCTAATTTGATTGCATGATTGCTACCAGGATTGCATTGATGCTGTGACCATTTAGAGGATTATAATAGATATATTTATTCATTTAATATACCGATGGCTACCGGGTGACGTTCCACAAGCTGATTCCTCGGAGGGTAACCCTTTAAAAGATTGAAAAAATGTTTATTATATAATCAGATAACTTGTAATTAAATTGATAATTGAGTTCTCGATTTTTTATTCTTTATTAGTCTTCTTAAAAAAATTTATATTATAAATATGGGAATGTACAAGTATTACGTAACGCAATTTGGGGGAGGGGGGTCTCGTAAAACGTTACCATGCGTTACAAGGGGAGAGGGGGTTGAACAACGCGTTACGTAACTGGTATTTTAGCGACTTTCCGGTACTTTGCGCAACATAATTGTGACTTTTAGATAAAAATGGTCACTTGAGCGTTACGTAACGTCTAGGAAGGGGGGTCTAGAAAAATGTTACGGCGCCTTACATGGGGGAGATCAAAAATCTTTAAAAATTGCGTTACGTAATACTTGTACGCTCCCTATAGTGGTAAAAGCTGACTCCTTGTGTGACCGGTGATGTTTGGATTAGGTTAGGAGATTGGTGAGAAAAGAAGAACTGATTTCTACTTCTTACTAGGGGTGTTCGATTATGGAAAACTAATCGATTATTGATTATGAAAAATAATCGATTATTGGATCCGGACAGGGGAAAAATAATCGATTATGAAAAAAAAAAATCTTTTATTCGTTTCTAGTCAAATTTCCATTTTTTCCCTCGTGAAAATCAATTAACCTTTTTTTCTAGCTAAACGAAATTTTTACGCATATTTCCCGAAAATAATTGATTATTTTGCACTTCTTACTAGATACTTTTATAATCTTAAGCACTTTATTATTTCATTTTGATATGATTTGTTAATAATTATAAATTTGTAATTTCCAATTATTTTTGGCATCTGACAAGTGAGACAATATTTTTTACTTTTTTATAAATATTTTCCTTATGAAGCTCTATAAACTTTAAATTAGCTTACAATATGTTTACACTGTTATCCGGCCATCACCAATTGCTATCCAATTATCCGATTTAAATAAAACTGAATGGGAATCCGAACCAGCCTTGAATCTTAAGTAAACATACCTTAAAGAGAAGATTTGAAGCCCCATTTTTTATTTTATTTACTTAATCTCTGATTTAATAAGAATTATTGGAATATTTAGAGAATAATTCTTTTCAACTTGGTATAAATGTTTGATCTTATATTAACAACAAATATGTCATTTGTATATCTATCAATCAATCAATGTCAATCTCTATTTACTAATATTTATAAGCTAACATTTTTTTTTTGCAGTAGACTATATGTTTATTTTGGAATTATTTTAATTTTTTTTTTTTTTAACAAACAAGCCAATTCTTTTTGAATGATTGCTTTCGTCAAAAAGTTGTTTTAATTTTTTGACGTTGAATTTATTAAATGTTGTATACAATTAGCCGATAAGGGAATAAAGTAAATATTTGGGCTCTAGACGCCTGTTTACATTTTTCTATACTTATTGAAGTAGGCAGGAATAAAAGAACACTTCAGTAGGATCCCTGTATACTTTGTTAAGGTTGTTCGGACATTAAAGCACTTTATTAGATTAAAAGCTAATTTTTTAATATGTTATTAATCACTATCACATACGTTTTAAAATTTTGAAGCAGATCTGACCCAGGGTTATTGTGTAATTAATTTTTAAAAAATTGAAATTTAACATGTAGTCTATAGGGAATATCGACGAAACGCACACATATGGAATTATATAGCCACCTACCTCTGCAATAGATACAAAAACAAAAAAACTTACATTTTATCAATTCATTTCCGAGGAATACGTTAAACATAAAATCAAGAGTTTCTGCCGAAGGCTTTTAAAGATATTTTAACAAGAAAGTCAAAAAATTCTCCAAAATGACAGTCGCCAATATTTAAAAATAAGGAAGTCTCGAGAGTCAGACCAGTCTGGCAACGGCGCATAAAATAATTCTCTTTTCTAGCTGTCAGTTACATTTTTTTTTCCATTTTACGATATTTTTTCTCGCAAATCGTCCATTGTGTTTAAACTGATTTGCATTAATCATTGTAATATATTAAATAAAATAAAATTGAAGGCGTTTAAGATTTAAAATAGATAGTTGATGAATGCAATGTTGCCAGTTCTATATTACGTGAAATACTGCTGAAGTCAAAAGTCATTCATTTATTATTTTTGGTAATTAAATTATTAACTTAATACAATTATAAACTATGATAGGTCACGACTAAATTATAATAAGGAATTTTGGCATTCAAATTTTTAATTTTATTTAAAAAAAATTTAGATTCTATTATGACTTACGAGGTACTGTCCGAACAATCTTAATTCAGAAATATATAGGGATTCAGGAAAGAAATTAGAAGCGTTTATTTCTCTCTTCTCCATCTCGATATCAAAGCATTAGTTTGAATCATATTCTTTCAAGCTTTTATTTGATACTATAATATGATATGTTTAGAAATATAAAATAGAAAAATGTTATATATCTAAATAAAAAAAGAAAATTTAATATAAAAGAGATTTTGAATTAAATTTTTAATTAAAAACTGGAACTTTGAGGATTTTTTTTTAATTTCAAAGGAGGAGAGAATAAAACAAAAGACTTTTTATCAGAGCATGAATGAATTCTATTATAAGTTTCTTATAAATTTACATATTTTATTTTATTACGCTTTATCCTCTCCCTCTACGAAAACTTAAAACTCTCTCAGGCTCTCAAAGGATTTGTTTTATTCCTTTTTTTTTTTTTATTCCTGGGCTAAAAAGTCAAAAGTTAGAATTTAAAAAAAAAAAGATAATTTTCTATAATAAATAAAAAGCCTCGTTAAATTTAATAAAATATAAAAAGTTCCCCGTGTGGATTCTTTGTTATTTGTATATTTCTAAAATATAAAAGGCGCCATCATTAAAAAAAAAAAACAGGAAAGGAGATTTTTTCTTTCCAAAATAAAGAGACCTTTCATAAATAGAAATGGAAATCTACTTGAGTACAAAAAGACCAAAAGCAAAAAGAATTTCATTTTTTCGCTTTTTTTTTTTCTTTATAAATATCCGAATCAAAATTTAAGAGTCCTTCCTTGCTTTCTCTTTTTTATTTAGCTCTCTACAATTGGATATTTGAAATATTCTATATTTTTTCATTATACATTTTTAATTCTCTCTCCCTTTTTAATCCCCATATTTAAAATAGGTTGCTTTTGTGGTCGTGCTGTTTGTTTAATATTGTTTATTGACCGTATTTTCCACCCACCATTCATATTACGTTATAATATAAAATCTTTTATAAAAAATTCAATAGTTTTCATGATTTTTTATTAAAAGAACGAAATAATAAATTATTCAACTTAAATTTTATAAAATATTCAGATCAAAATTCACACATTTTTTTCCACTCTCATATTCAATCAGACATCCATTTTTATTTTATGTTAAAATCTCTATCTATCTTTTACGTAAGAATAAATAATGAAAGTAAAATTTTTTTTCATAAAAACAAATTGAACTAAATTTTGTTAGAGCAAGAAAAAAATCTGGTGTGACAAGCACGGTGCACAACTTTATCTTAACTCTTCGGTTCACCAGATTTTTTGTGTTGAAATATATTTAGTTTCCCATAGCACCTTAGTTAAGGGGGCTAGGGAGCGAAGTGGTTACGCATGTTTTTCCCGATAAGGTGGCGTTAACGCCACTTTTTTTTCCCCCCCCCGTTGTGTGTCATAAAAAGTATGCCCAAAAATCAAGTAATTCAAAAATTTGCCAAGAGATGTCAGAATGGTAGCTAATAATATTTAATGCATTTGGTTGATTTTCATTGATCTTTTAACAATAAATACTTTATAAATGTTATTATATATTATGTATCTTTTATAAAAGCATAAAAATATATAAATATAGGCCAGATATAGGCTAAAAAGGGGATTGGCTGTTAGACTAGCCTGCCATCTATTGCAAGAATGCTCAACTGATTTGACAGTTGAATTTTAAATAAATCATCTAATCTTATTTTAAAAATTTCATAATTAATATTAGTTTTTCTTCCCGGAAACTGATTGAACATTTCTTGGGAAAATTCATTTAAATATAAGAAAATATTTATTTATTTTTTTTTTACTTCTGACTGAAGGCGGGCTTTCCACTTGTATTTTAATATAATCCGATCGATAGTCTTGGAAGATCAAAGAGACTGAAGTTCCAGCACTTATTCCCTTCATTGAGTTAAGGGAAGAAATTGACATTGTGATTTGCTTTTAAAGCAGAAAATAAAATTTTTTGGAGTGAATGAATTACTGATGCAAGTAGAGTGAATGACTTACTTATGCAAATGTGACACTGAGACAAAATCGCGGCGGGAAATTCTCTTAACAAAAACAAAATAAGTTATTAGAAAAATGAATTTTTGTAAATAAAATTTTAAGAGAAAAAATGTTCACCAAAAAATAACAAGTACCGATTGAATTCCTACCCTTGACTGACACTTAGCACGCTCAAAATTAGAATTTTCCTTTTTATATTAAACATTAAAATTGCCTTTTCAAACTTGAGACATTATGATAAATAATAGATAATTTCACGATCGCCATTATCCCATATTAAAATTAATTTCTAGAGAATATAATTTAAATACATTTTATCGCTAGTTGGCAGGTCAACCTCTGACCCTTGGATAAATAATGTATTCTTCTTACCTAATGAACACTTTAATTATTCGATTGAGCTACTAGACTAAAATCCTAATAATATTAAATGCGTACCGGTGTCTACAGTATATTAATATTTAATTGCGTCTGTCCATCTCACACTCTATTTGACCAACTTCTCGTTGGAATCTCGAAATTCAATTTTATGAAGTCATTATGAAGAGAAAATCCAGGAAAAACTCTCAAATGGGAAGGGTGAAAAGATTTTTTGAATATTCAAAATTTTATCTGTTTTATTTATTTTAAGACTTTTCGGCATCTTAGGCTATATAGACTTTAATGATACTTAGTATTATAATTATGATATATGGACCCTGTTATGCAATGGTGTGTCAAGCGCCAAAAAAAAATTCAAAATTGAGTTAAGCACTGAATATTGTTTCAAATGCTTTAATTAATAGTATTTTTTATGAAATATGTCCTAAAAAAATTTATATTTAATGTTACTTGCACAATTGACAAAAAAATATATATAATCCAATGAAAACAAAAAACTTTAATATTAATTTTTCTCAAAACTCGATGTTTGGTTTTTGACACACTATTGCATAACACTGTCCATATATGGTATTGGTGTCCAGACACAATTATTTATACCATTTGGAATTCAAATTCTTTAAATAAATTCATAGGACTGCCTGTAAGTGATTTTTAGATTATCAATATCTACATTTGTCAATATCTCTAACCTCTCTGTGGTGGCGGAGGGGGAAATTAATTATAATGATAAAATATTGATACTCTAGTTAAATTTTCTTTTCTTTTTTTGCCTTAAATGCTTATAGGAATAAATTATGTATATTAAATGTCTGAAAAATTGCAAGACAAGCCGAGGGCCCTGAGCAGGCAGGTCCGAGTAAGCTGTTAGGGGGTAAACGAATTGTCCCTAGCTAGGTGTGTAACCTGCCGAAGGCGGACGGTGCGGAGAATTCTAAATATCAATAGTTAGGACTAATCACCTTAAATATTCAATGAGTTAATCAGCATCATTATTTATTTATCATTTTATCGGCTCATTTGAAAATACTTTATTCATTCAATAAAGTTTTACTTTCTCTTACCCTATATATGAAATATATAGAGAGAGAAAGTATTGCGATCATATCACAAATTCGTGGTCGAGATTTTGATGGATATACATGTTTTGAGGTCCTCTGAGTCCAAAAAAGTGGTCCGTCTGAGCAGTAGCGTAGCCAGGATTTCTGCTGGGGGGGGGGGGCCCAAAAGTTTTATGAACACCGGGGGGGGAGGGGAGAACCCTCCCCTTTCCTTCTCAAGAAACTTAAATTGGACAAATTTTAAAGAGAAATAAAAACAAATAAAATAAAATTTTTTTTCTTGAAATAAAAAATAATTTTATACAAAATTCGTAAATAGAGATTTTTTTTTTTTTATTTGAGGGAAAAGCCTAAATTACGGCATAAAAACCCTCAATTGCGTACAAAAAAAAACATTCCCCGGTTATTTACCCCTGGTGCATCGTGCACGGAGGCACGCACCAAACCCAAGTACCGGTATCTAGCTCTAGAGCCATCAGCCCGGTGTTCCCTATGCTAGGAGTGAGAGGCCCTTCACCTTTCTACTCCCCAAAAATCAGTTCCTGATGGGACTGGTCTCTCGTCCCTCAAGAAGCTCACCATCAAATATTAAGAGATTTTTTCAATTATTTATAAGTTTTTTTTTTTTAGATTTTAGAATTTATGAGAGTTAATAAAATAATTATTAAAAAAAAAATACATTAGGGAAAACAATAGGTATTTTTTTTGTTTTGGAGAAGGCTTTGGGGGGGGGGGCGTCCCCATGTCCCCCCTGAATACGCCACTGCGTCTGAGGTGTGTGTGTGTGCCCATAATGATTTTTAGCATGAAGGAATTGAGCTACCGGATTGAAATTTTATATTTAAGTTAGCTACTCTCCCGGACACTCAAAAAAAGTTTTATGAACATAATTGGCTAAAAACTTCTAGTACTTTACTGATGTACTTTTTCAGTTTTTTTCGATTTTCTCAAAATTTGCTCCAACGATTTTGATTAAATTACAAATGAGGAATTTGATTTATTTTTTTTTCTGATGATTAAAGTGTGTATTAAATAAAAAAAATCTGGTGTGACTGGCGCACAGCACACAACTTTCTCTTACCTTCGGTAATCGAAAGTTGTGCACTGTGCTGTCACGCAGATTTTTCGTGTCGACATGTATTTAGTTTCCGACAGTAGGGTACAATTGAATTCAAGATGTAAAATTTATAAGTATGGGAAAATATTTATATTTTGTTACCATGGCAACCATTTCTCCTATCCTTCCCTATGAAATACAAGAGTAAAGTGGTCTTCAGAAGATTTCAATCGCAAAATGAGAATATACATTTTAAAGAGCATCTAAAAAATAATTGATTTTTGAATTTTAAAAAAAATCGTTGGAGCAAATTTTGAGAAAATCGAAAAAAACTGAAAAAGTACATCAGTAAAGTACTAGTACTCTTTGGCCGATTTTGATTAAAAGCTTATTTTTCCGGTCCCGGAGGTGTTTAACTTAAATATAAAATTTCAACCTCATAGCTCAATTCCTTCATGCTTAAAATTGAACACACACACACACACACACACCCACACACCCACACACCCACACCCCCACCCACCCACACACAGACAGACCATGTCGCGAAAACCACTTTTTTGGATTCGGGGGACCTCAAAACGTGAAGATCCATCAAAATCTCGACATCAATTTTTTGACATGAATCCAATACTTTCTCTCTATATATATATTACATATATACATAGGTAAGAGAAAGTAAAAATAGAGGATTGTATTCTATATGTAATCAAAGATCGTTTTTTTTTTTTTTTTGTTCTCTAAACATTAATTGAAATAAGAGATATATGAGCCTGAAATGTCAGACTGCCAATTGGGGCTTTAATTCGTCTCACGGTTTGTTCTACTCTGCTTTTGCTTTTGGAGCTCTCTCTCGTCGATGTCCTCTCTCTCTCTCTCATGGGGTTTGTTCGTGTATTGATTCGTTTAAACCTACCAACAGCCTCTCTCTCTCGCCTCTCGAATTTCTCTTTACTCCTTTTTACTTTCTCGTACCGTATATATGTAATATATATATAGAGAGAAAGTATTGGTTTCATGTCAAAAATTCGATGTCGAGATTTTGATGGATCTTCACGTTTTGAGGTCCCCTGAATCCAAAAAAGTGGTTTTCGCGACATGGTCTGTCTGCTGTCTGTCTGTCTGTCTGTCTGTCTGTCTGTCTGTCTGTCTGTCTGTCTGTGTGTGTGTGTGTGTGTGTTCAATTTTAAGCATGAAGGAATTGAGCTAGGAGGCTGAAATTTTATATTTAAGTTAAACACCCCCCGGGACCGACAAAATAAGCTTTTTAATCAAAATCGGCCAAAAAGTACTAGTACTTTACTGATGTACTTTTTCAGTTTTTTCGATTTTCTCAAAATTCGCTCTAACGATTTTGATTAAAATTCAAAAATCAATTATTTTTTAGATGCTCTTTCAAATGTATATTCTCGTTTTGCCCTCAAAATTGTTTGAAGCACACTTTACTCTTGTGCTTCATAGGAAAGATAGGAGAAATAAATGGTTGCCATGGTAACCGAATTTAAATCTTTTTCTTTTTTATTAGATTAAAAATCAATTATTATTTAAACGCCCATTTTTTTTTCGGAGAAAACATATTCTCTCTCTCTCACAAAACTATCTTCTCTCTTTCTACGCGTTTTAAATTTTTCTACCTTATCTTCGCATTTGGCCAATGTTAATTTCCTATAGGGATTGTATGTTAATTTCGATTCAAAAGGGGCGGTCCCCTTTGGAACTTTTTACGCATTTAAAATTTTTTTTCCAATTCTTATGAAATTTTGTATTTATTTACGAATCTATATTGTGTATAAAATGTCCAAATATGAGATTAAAATTTTGGAAAGTAACCATAGTTTATTTGAAGCAGTCAACATTTAAAATGCAAGTTTGAAACTAAGGTGCTATGGGAAACTAAATATATCTCGACACAAAAAATCTGGTGTGACCAGCACAGTGGACAACTTTCTCTTACCGAAGGGTAAGAGAAAGTTGTGTGCTGTGCGCCAGTCACACCGATTTTCTTTTTTCTTTAAAAACGTATTTGGAGCACTTTCACAATATATAAATATTTACTTTCTTACCTATGTATATATGTAAAAAATATATATAGAGAGAAAAGTATTGATTCATGTCAAAAATTCGATGTCGAGATTTTGATGGATCTTCACGTTTTTTGAGGTCCCCCTCAATCCAGAAAAGTGGTTTTCGCGACATGGTCCGTCTGTCAAAATTCGTGTCTGTGTGTGTGTAAAATTGTGTTCACTTTTAAGCATGAAGGAATTGAGCGAGAGGCTGAAATTTTATATTTAAGTTAAAAACCCCCCCGGGACCGGAAAAATAAGATTTTTAATCAAAATCGGCCAAAGAGTACTAGTACTTTACTGATGTACTTTTTCAGTTTTTTTCGATTTTCTCGAAAATTCGCTCTAACGATTTTGATTAAAATTCAAAAATCAATTATTTTTTAGATGCTCTTTTAGTAGAGATATTCTCTTTTTCTATATATTTCATATATATAAGAGAAAAATTATAATTCAATTTTTTTAATCAAATCGCTGAGCTACAAAAACAGCCATTTCAACATTTTTGGCCGATTTTATTTAAAAATTTTATTTTCAAGCCACATTTTGTCGCGTTACTTAAATAAGCCAAAATTTCATACTTTTTTGGCCATTTTGCGCACACATTTTGATTTCAGACTCAAAACGCCTATATCCAGTCAAAAAC
>JAKCPI010015992.1:0-10634 GCA_023213315.1 Euborellia annulipes
GTGAAGATAAACCAGATTACATGCTTTTTTTTATTTATATATGATAATAGTTGTTCGTTAATGTTCATAAGATAAATTCTCGAAAGGTCATGTTTCTGTTCAATCGCATGTTAAATAGACGTGTTTAAAAAGACTAAAGATTAAGAAAATGATATTTTTTTTGTTTTCGATACCCTAATACAATTTTAGCTCTATTAGAAAAGATTATCAAAATAAGTTGTAACGATCCGAAGGTCATGTTAATTCTGTAGTTACATGCGGCCTCTTCAGTTTTGGGGAAGACTGTATAAGCCTAGGTATTTTAATTTATGAACATTAATTACCAACTATTATAATTAATTACGTATTAATATGTATATAAAAAAACCTGTAATTCTGTTTGATCTTCATCAATTATGTATAATATTATGTCCTATTTTTAGCTCTGAAAATTCGGGAATTGCAAGTTCTTGTTTAATTTTTTTAACTACGCAGATTAAATAATACTGTATTTATTAAATAATGAAAAAAATTCATTTTAAATTATATTTTAAGAAATTAAAATTAATATAAACATAAATAACTCCAAAGTAGGGATGAAACGATACGAGTAAATACAAGTACTTACTCGATACTTTTCTTCCGATACCAAGTACTTTTGGAATCGATACTTTTGAATCGAGTACCAAGTAAGTATCGGTCAAAAATACTCGTATCGATACTCGGTCCACGTACGCGCTGATTTGTTACGTCGGCAGAACATTTACATTTATTTAAGTACATTTGTTCTTATTTACAATAGAAATAAGTAGAATGGCTTGGACCACTGTATTTTAATTTTCATTATTGGAGTATTCATCCAGGGAAAACATCTTGAAAAATTATTATTTTTGGGTAGTACCTCTAAAACTGAATTTTTTTCTAAGTCGTGTTTTTTTTCAAGAACTTGTTGTTTTGTGGCTGTGGAGATTTACCGTAATCAAGATTCGCAGGGACTTTGCAGCCAGGAGATTAAATAAAAAAATCCTTTATTTAATTTCTATTTGCCAACATTTCGGTCGCCAATCACAACTTTCATCAGGGCGAATATTGTCGATTATGCACGATCTTAGGTATTTTAATATTCATTGCAATTAAATATACAATTTCTTTTTACTTTGATTTGTACAAAAATATCATACTCGGAGGTCTCCGATGATGAAGCTGGTGATTGGCGACCGAAATGTCGGCAAATAGAAATTAAATAAAAGATTTTTATTTAATTTCCTGTCTGCAAAGTTCCTGCGTATCTTGATAATATAGGCCCTAAGTACTTACTGTTGTTTTTGCTTCTTTTTAATTGTAGGAAAAAAATTGACCGATACGAGCAAGTATCGATACTTTTCAATCGATACCGAGTAGGTACTCGATACTTTGCGACCGATACCAGTATCGAGTAGAAGTATCGATACCTCAGTGGTATCGTTTCATCCCTACTCCAAAGGGTGCAATTTTGCCCAATCTTAAGCACAAACATATCTCGCAAACTTTCTATCTTAAACGATATATTGACTGACTAATGAACAGTCTATTTGAACATTGTTTGAAAAAAATTCCATCCTTTTCAAACAAGACTCTACCTAGTTAATAAATAATATACTTCATGAATTATTTATATTTTTTTAACCCTTTTCGGCTACAGAGGCTATTTAGGAGTTATTTCTTTATAATACAAGTATCGATGGCTACCGGAGGGGGTTCCACACGCTAATTACTCGGGGTCACCAATCTCGAACTTCTTATTATAATTATTGTATAAATTAAAAATCTGGTATGACTGACCCACATTTCTCAATAATCGAAAATTGTGTGATATAATGTCAGTGGCGGATTAATGCCATTTTGTCGGGGGGGGCGGATTTATTTTTTTTTATTTTTTTTATTTAAGGACTTTGACGGCATCTATGGCCATTTAGAACCCTTTCCTATTTATTTAAATTGATTGGTAACAAATTCAATTGAAACTAAAGAGCGGAAATCATAATTTCTTTAGATTACTAGTTTTTTTAACTTTGTGAATTTCTTCTCGGGGGGGGGGGGCCCCCTCGCCCCCCCCCCTTTAATCCGCCCCTGTATAATGTTACATAATATTTTTTTAAAGACTCTGAAGAAAAACAATTCATAATTTAAATAGGAAATTTACTCGAAGTACCTTTCGTTGTTCAAAGGTGTAAAGTAAAAAAAATTTTTTTTTTTAGGTGGAATTTATTGCGACTTTTCTATACAGGTTACAGGTTCTGAAATTGAAAGACTCCATCGTCAGGCTTGAATTAGAAAAATTAACCATCATAAGTTAGAATTATCTAGTTTAGTTATAACTTTTGATGGTTAATTTGTAGCCTATTCCAGCCTGACGATGGAGTCTTTGAATCTTCGAAACTGTGATTCTGTACAGAAACAGTCGCAATAAATTCCACCTAAAACAAAATTTGTTTTACTTTACACCTTTGAACAACAAAAGGTACTTCGAGTAAACTTCCTATTTAAATTATTTATAATTAATCGACTCGAACAATCCAGGTATTTTTAAGCAAAATCAATTTATTTATTGGAACGAAGTTGTTTAACGCGGCTTACGCAGAGGGAAATGGGAGAAAATGTAGCGTACTGGTAACAAAAATCCGTTACTAACAAAAATACGTTCCCAGCGCCCGAGCGAAGGCTGAGGAAGGCGAGATTAGCCGAAGCCTTGGCGAGGCCACGCCCATCTTCTCCTTCTCTTTATTTTCTTCTATCCACCGCCGAAGGCGGGCTTTTCGTCTATTTAAATAATATTCATATTAAATTATATTCTGAGTTGGGGGTCCGACGACCCCACACGTTTGCTTTTTTTATTTGTCTTTTCAGCCTCAGAGGTCAACTAGATTCCATCCATTTTTATTTAAATTTGAGCAAATATTTTAATTTTTATTATTTTTTAGAATTATTAATCAACCCTAAATTTAATGAATGAAAACTCATAAAAATTCATTCTCGATCCCATTCCTAATTTAATCAATTCATTATTAATAACCAGGCATAGCGCGCTGACTGAGTAAATACTAATAATTTCCACAAACTATAATTTGCCAACTAATAATAGTAGGCAGTTGTTAATTAGTTGGTCCACTTTCCTTTTTTGTGTCGTTACAATATTTAAAAAAAAAATTCATAATAAAATCGATTAGAAAAAAAAATACATCTCGAGATGTTATTCTATTGATTAGCAATAAAAAGCGATTCCCTCTCGTTGCGAATAAAATTAAACTACAACGAATTGAAACGGAAGAAGGAAAAGAAGATCCATCCCTGTGACGTATTTAACAGCCACGTTGTTAAATTGCTTGGAACCTACACTTTGAGCCCTTTTGGCTTCCTCCAGGGCCTTTGAATATATATTTATAAAAGTTTCGATATGGTTAGGGAAAAAAAACGTGATTCTCGAATAAATCGAATCTCATCTCCTTCATTCTGTTTTATAGGAATAAAAAAAAAGAGAAAAAAAATAGCTTAAGATCTATTTAAGTATTTATTTGAATAGTAGAAAATATGACCGAAAGAAAAACGAAGTTGCATGTTTTAAATTTTCCAAGATATATCTGATTTCGGATGTATTGCTTCTATTTCTTGGACTTATACATTTTTTTATGTTTAAAAGAGAGAAAAATATTTTAATTTAATAATTTTAATTTCAACGTGTACGTTCAATATCTCAATTTTTGTTGAAACAAATCATTTAATAAATAATGAGGAGATCAAAGCAGCCAAAACAAAATGAAGAAAAAAATGTTTTTTTTTGTCTTGTTGAACAACAACAATGTTGACGTTTCGGCCAATTCTTCGGGCTTTCATCAGGATGTTTGCCTCGAGCTTAGCAGCTCTTGACATGACACTCTTGAACCAGAAGTCATGTCAACTGACGAATGTTCGCACCTATGTCAGGAGCTGCCAAGAGCCCCTCTAAGCTCGAAGCAAACAAAACATGTCCTGATGAAGGCCGGAGGAATCGGCCGAAACGTCGACAATGTTGTTCAATAAAGAAAAAAAAAATTTTCTTTATTTTGCTTTGGTTGCCTTGACTCGATCTCCTCCTTATTAATTATACATTCAGCCACTACACTTTGCATAAAATAATAAAATTTTTACTTTCTCTTACCACTATATATGTTGATATGTAGAGAGAGAAAGTATTGGATTCATGTCAAAAATTCGATGTCGAGATTTTGATGGATCTTCATGTTTTGAGGTCCCCTTGAATCCAAAAAAGTGGTTTTTGCAATATGGTCTGTCTGTGTGTGTGTGTGTCTGTCGGGGTGTGTGTGATGTGTGTGTCTGTGTTCAATTTTAAGCATGAAGGAATTGAGCTAGGAGGCTGAAATTTTATATTTAAGTTAGCCACCCCATGGGACCGGAAAAATAAGCTTTTGAATCAAATTCGGCCAAAGAGTACTAGTACTTTACTGATGTACTTTTTCAGTTTTTTTCGATTTTCTCAAAATTTGCTCCAACGATTTTTGTTTTAAATTCAAAAATCAATTATTTTTTAGATGCTCTTTAAAATGTATGTTCTCATTTTGCGATTGAAATCTTCTGAAGACCACTTTACTCTTGTATTCCATAGGGAAGATAGGAGAAATGGTTGCCATGGTAATAAAATATAAATATTCTCACGTTTATAAATTTTACATCTTGAAAATCGAATGTTCCCTACTGTCGGAAACTAAATACATCTCGGCCCAAAAATCTGGTGTGACAAGCACAGTACACAACTTTTGATTACCGAAGGTAAGAGAAAGTTGTGTGTCTGTCCGCCCAGATTTTTAGTTATACATTCAGCCACTACATTGCAAAAAATAACAACAATTTTATATTTTCTTTTCAAAATTCAAAATAAATTTTCGAAAAAAAAATTTACAATTTTTATTATTTATTTGGCCATTTAAATTCTGTTCCTATTTATTTAATTAATATTGGTAGCTAATATACAATGCATCTTTAAGCAATTTAGTTGAGTGAGAATAATGCAATTTCTTTTGTCTTTTCGGAATCTTTATATTACCATACAAATTATCCTGGCAAATATTCATCCGACTGCCTGGGATTCGAACGCGCACCTTTTGGCTTTAAGATTATCAATATTGACATTTGCACCTAATCTCTCGGCCACGAGGGAAGGGGGGAGAGAATAATAATGCTGGACCAACCCTTACCTTACCCACCATTTATTTCTCAAAGTCCTCACAAACCGCCTTGACCCAATTAAAAGAAGAGATACATTTTGGCCATTTCAGTAGTACTTTCCAATTCATTCCGAGATTCTTCTTTTCCTTTGCTTATATTTATCCCGTGGTGTGGGGTCAACACGTCTAATTCTCCTTTTTTCTTACGAGATTGCCTTGATAATACTTGCCCCTCTGCATCTTATCTGGAGTAGCGTAGAGAGAAATTTGTTTTTGTTTTTCTCTAAATTGTCATGATTTTTCATCAAAACCTGAATTATATGATTTTTTTTATCCTATATGCTACCTTTCTGAAGATTTTGCAGAATTTTTTCTTTATCAACACTTAAGTCGCTTCTCTCTCTGTTGCCCTTGCTTTGAGAATCTATTTTTAATACTCGCTTTTCTTTAATATTTCACATAATAAGCATTCACTCTTATATAGGTTGAATAAGTCAGATTCCCACCCAGTACGTTGATTTGTTCACCTTGAAAGCTGACTCCTGAAGACCTTTTTCTTCAGAAGGAGCTTCACGTCATAGATCTGATAGTTGGGCTTGATTAACGAGAAGACTAAATGCTCTCCTGGATGATTTATCGGCGCCGACGAGAGAAGAGAGACGATTGATGATACTAAGGTGTCTAGGGGTAAATAAAAACAATCGCTCTTTTATCGGGGCGATTCTATGATAGTGCCCTTTCCACCTTTGATTTGAATCCTCTAAAAATAAACTGAAAATCTCAAACACTATTAATTCATCTCTATCACTACATATAGAGGAAATATAGCATTAAATGGAAATTATTTATTTTAGGACTGATTGTGAGACCCAGGACCTCTGGTTATATCATAATTTAACAATTTAACTGTGGTTTAATTGTAAAAATTATAACGTTTCGGCCATTCATTTTGTGGCCTTCTTCAGGTACAATTCAGCTAAGATTACAAAAGTTGTTATATCTGTGATAATCTCATTTCAAATGAGATCTCAATTCAAATAACAACCTTTGTAATCTTAGCTGAATTGTACCTGAAGAAGACCACAGAATGAGTGGCCGAAACGTTGTAATTTTTACAATCAAAATCAAATTCTTTTATAAATGATAACTGTGAAAGCCTAAACCCCAAAATACGATTAATTTAACATCTATAAAATAACAATATTTAAATAGAAATGAATGAATCTGATTCGGGTGAAATTCATTAAGAATATATAATTAAAAAAAAAAAAAAAACAATTAAATTAGATTGAACCTCACACTCTAAGAAATTTGGTATAGGTTTTATTTTTAAGTTGTTTTCGGCCAAGAGAAGTTGGAGAGAATAAAGGCTTGCTTTTTCTCCTCCAGAAACAACTATTCCAGATGTCACAATTTCATTTCAGTCTTACTTAAAATTGCTTTACAAGTAATATAATAAGCCAATACCCATTAACAAAAATTGAAAAACTATCTTATTAATAATTTCATTTTAGAAAATTCAAAAGAACTTTGATCTGAGTAGTTGGTGATCTTATCAACTAATAAAATATGTTCCCTTAGTAAGCTTATCACTAATAGTTCCCCCACCAGCTGCCCCGGGAGTTAATTTCTCCTAGATTTAGTCTCAAACTGTGACATCTGCAATAGTTGCTCCTGGAGCCTAATCAGCTTAGGGCCTGGAGAATAAATCATTGCCAAGTGAGCATATAGGTTATCTCCAGGCATTGGCAATTCCATGGGGGTCTGCAACTGGAGGCGAGGGTTTTGCCTGGAATTTACAATTCCTTGTCGAGATTGGCGGGGTGATTCCAAACAGTTGAGGGGAATGGGATCGCAGATTGCACCCCACACACACACACACACACACACACGCATAATGTCACTCGGAGTAGATAAACATCTATATAGTATAAACCTTAACTTGATTTGTATTTTTCTTCTTCCATTCTTGTATTTCATTTCCGTTTTTTCTTTCTTTCTTTCTTATTCTAAAACCTTGTTCCTACTTGTAAAAAACTATTTTTGGTTCAAATCAAGAAAAAATATTCTATAAAATTTCTAATCGGATTAAATTATGGAATAGGTTTTATTAATCTTTTATAAATTTATTTATTTATATTTTAAGAAGATAAAATAAGTCAAGTATAATTGCTTTTTTATTAAAAGCAGTGACGTCATGTCAGTTTTTGTTGGGGGGGGCCCAAAAAATTGTATACTTCCTGTGCTACTTATGAGTTTGTATGTATGTAAGGGCTAAACTCAGAATTGGTATACAAGTCCAGCACGCTAACCTATATGAAACATTGAAAATCGTAGTAATTTTTTTTTTTTTTTATATCTTATCTTCATTTTAAATAGCAATAAAATATTTTTTTTTTTTGTGAGAAGAAAGAACGTATAGTCTCTCTAACAAATGTCTTTTTGATGTGTTTTGATTTCGAAATTCGATCAACTTCTTTTCTGGTTTGTCAACTTCTCCTCTCACTTGTCTCCCAAAAAAGTAAAAAAAAAAAAATGCAAACATGCTCCGAATCACTAATAATTCTTTTTTAAATATAAAATTCTACCTAGGTGGTTTGCGATATAAAATTCTACACTCATCTAGAACAAGGTCTGTGAGAGAGAGAAAGAGAGAATGCTTGAGAAATTAGAAGACGGAGGAAAAGAAATATAATTTTTTTCTCAATTATTCATATGCAATAATATCAAATTAGCGAGTGACATGAGAAAATTACAACCTACTATTTGATGCAGGATTATTATAATTATTATTTAGACACTAAATTTAATTAGCGTAACGTAATAACCTGAATAATATTCCTCCATATGGAATAAGATAATTCGAATCCTAGCAGTGACGTCATTAATATTTAAATGTCATTTAGAATTATAGCTTCTTGGTTGGGTTAAGTCTTGATGGCACTTTTATTATCCAAGATAAACAATGTTTTAATGATTATGCCTAGAAGGCGCATAAAATAGAAAACTAAAGTAGGGAAGGAGAGGAGTGATTTAATTAAAAATATTCCGTTAATAAATTGATTTTAAAATTTTAAATATATTGATATTTTATAAAACTAGCCGCACTGCCCGCGCCTAGGACATAATTGATTGAATGATTATATTGAGAACTTGCTTTGTAAATGCCTTTCTACCACCCAGCAGTCGTTCATTCTCATATGACGAAACCTGGGAGAGTGTTAATTTATTAATAACCCCATTAGACCTGATGAAGAAAGGCGTTTAGGCTCCCGAAATGTCGACTACATAGTGAAATAAACTCGGCCTGAAAATATCTCCATTACAAGCGTATCATTCAATATTAAAAATATTACTTATTAATAAGAGAAAATATGTTTTATTAAACTTAAATAAAAATATTTTTCATTAAAATTCACTAATATTGCAAAGAATACATAAATTTCTTTTAATTTCTAATATCTTCATTCATTTTCAATGAGAGAAATCGTAACTTCAACAATTAATAACTTAAAAAGTTATAGGAATTTCAGGACGAAAATAATTGTGCTGTAATTCCTAGAAGATCCTCTTTAAGCATATAAAATTTGGTTTCGAAATTCAAACTGCAAGTTGTCCATATAGATATATATATGGACCCTGTTACGCATTAGTGTGTCAAGCTCCAGCTACCGAGTTTTGAGAAAATTAACATTAAAGTTTTTTATTTTCATTGGATTAGGTAAATATATAATTTTATTTGTCAATTGTGCAAGTAACATTAAATATAAATTTTTTTAGGACATATTTCATAAAAAATACTATTAATTAAAGCATTGAACCAATATTCCGTGCTTAACTCAATTTTTAATTTTTTTTTGGCGCTTGACACACTAATGCATAACAGGGTCCATATATAGATTGGATTGATCAGAGTACTACCGGTCGACAATTTTATTTTACCGACGCCAAAAAGAATAAGTTCTATTCCATTCTAATTCTCACACGAGACTCAGGTTTCATACAGAATAAATTTTTAATGTTTTGTGTGTATTAATAACTAGAAGGTGAGTGGTGAAAAATTTACTTTGGTTTGCTGTTTTGCAATTTCAAATTCCCCCAATAACCTCTTCCACAAGATCACGAATGAATCTTTTATAGAAAGAGTTCTTATAATTATTTTATGTTCGTTATTTAGAAAAAAAATCAATGTTTATGTCAAAAAGCAAAATAGAAATTTGTTGGCGAATGCAAATATTTTCCTTTATTTTAAGACAATCTGTGGTAGCGATCACATTTATTCATCTTCCATATTTATTGAGCGTCAAATTATATCCTAATATCTTTGATCCAAAAAAATATTCTTTTTTTTATCCTCTTTTGGAGCTTTTAATATCTGATAGATTGTTTGTTTAGCAAATTGCCGATAGGCGGAATATTTATATTTTTTAAATATTATCATAGTCAAAAGTGATGTATTGACAGGTGTTTGCATGAAATATGATAGTGTTATTTAAAATCCACTCTCTCTCTCTCTCTTTCTACCAATATTATTATATTATACGTCACGGAATAGGAAAATGACAGATTTAAAAAGTTCATTTTGCATTCTATGTATATTTTATATTTGGAACTATAGAGCTATATCGTTAAAAGTCAGATTGTTGATGCTAGAAATAAATAAGATAATATTAGTTTTTTTAATAAACATAATTAATCATCATCAAGACAAGAAGGAAGAAATTAATATTTTATAATTTTTATTAAAAAAAATTTTATCTCCGGCTCTGCTTTTTCTTGCTTTGTTGGTCTACGCATAATTTCTTTATTATTCTAATACAAATTTTAAGGGGCTACGGGATCGAAGGTGATACGCATGTTTTTCCCGCTAAGATGGCGTAGTGTGTCATAAAAAGTAGGTCCAAAAAATCAAGTAATTCAAAAATTTGCCAAGAGATGTCAGAATGGTAGCTAAATAATATTTAGTGCATTTGGTTGATTTTCATTGATCTTTTAACAATAAATAGTTTATAAATGTTATTATATATGTATTATGTATCTATTTATAAAAGCATAAAAATATATAAATATAGGCAGGGTAATACTATATCGACTGTTAGACTAGCCTGCCATCTATTGCAAGAATGCACTGAACTAATTTGACATTTGATTTTTTAAATAAATCATCTAAGCTTATTTTAAAAATTTCTTAATATGTGATTAATAATAACAATAAATTCATTTTTAAATTTAAAAAAAATTAAAGATTATTGGGACAGATTGTTTTTTTTGTATTTGCTTGATAACAAAAAAATTAATTTCGATAATTTCTTAATAAGTCATTAAAAAAATTATAGCTCTCTGTCCCAATAATCTCTTATGAATTTAATTCATTTAAAAAAACCGCATTGAGAAATTCCTTATAATAGTATAGTTTTTTAAAGTACGTTTAGACGTCGCTCCTGAACCCCCTTAAAT
>JAKCPI010015993.1:0-19035 GCA_023213315.1 Euborellia annulipes
AAAAAAATTGGAGAACATCAGTGGCTACGTTAAAGCTATTTTGAACTTTCAAATGAAGAACCCTTTTTTTATAAGTGTTTTATTTTTTAAAATTTTAACACGGTTTTGATTCTTGATTAAATGTTTATATATAGAATTTTTTTTGATTTGGTCAAGGCATTTGGAATCATTCGTGTGTACAAACTCAAACACTTTGCTTTGTGATTTTATAAAAGAACGATTTCTTATCTACCTATGACAATAATAAAATTATTAAAATTTACCTTTTTTTTTGTGACATTAAAAAAATCATATCTATAGAACAAGATAAGATTATTTTTATTGTTATTGTTTGTAATAAATTTTAAGAAATATTACACGTAATATTAGTAATAAAAATGATTCATATTTCATTTCTTAACTGATTTTAATAATATTTTAAAGCTTGATTATATATTATTTCTTTATCGTAATATAATAAATAAATAAATATTATATCCGGCTCGAAGGACAAAAAAAATAGTTGAAATTTTTTTTTAATTTATTTTGAAAAATGTACAAATTTTATTGATATTTCAACCATATTTAAAATCCATCCATCAGTTTAGAGAGAGGGGGGAGGGAAAATGGGACCGAGGAGAGAGATAGATATTAATCTTGTCGTCATGGATTAAAAGTAGATGAATTGAGATGCGGGTCACTTGACTTGAAAAGTTGCCTTTAATTAGTGTGAGAAATGCGTCTGCGTCTGCCTTCTGATCTGCTGGAGATGAATGGACCCACCCACCAATGGCTATGTCTAAATCATTATTCATTTTGTGGTCATTTATTTTTTTTTGTTTTTTTTTTTTTTAGTGTGAAAAATAAATGCCTAGATAAAAATAAAAAAGAAAAGAGTAAACAATCGCTAGTTAAATGGAAAAAATTAATGTGCCCAACACTTTATGGTGATATAAACAAATTCATTATTGATTATATCTTTGAAAGTTTTCTCTTAATGGAAAGACAACACTAGGGACTGGAATCCGGTGGAAACCGAAACCGGTTAACCGGGTTTTTGGCTAAAAAACCGAGAAACCGAGTTTTTCTCGAAAAACCGAATTCGGCTTAGATGCCGAAAAAGACCTTAAATAAATTTAAAAAAATATATATAAATTACAGTATTTATATTTTTTGTTCCTCTTTTTTCCAATACCTAAATAATCTATAGGGCCTATATAATAATAGCGGAATGTCTGTCTGCTTCGCTCTGTTTAACGAACTTCCCGTTGGAATGTTGAAACAAAATTTTGCAGTCTTATAGAGGACGTTACGGAGAGTACAGGAAAAATACTCGGGTCCCTAACTTCTTAAAACTTTTTTGAGTTATTATATTAGTACTGATTATAACTGGATATGGCTGATGAGTCTGTATTCAAGGGATGATGAATAGGCAGTCAAGACAAAAAAACAAAATTTTGTATTTTCTCTGTCGACGTTTCGAACGCTCATCGCGATCATCAACAGGACCTACGGTCAACAAACATTATTTATTCATATATTAAAAAGATTTACATAGACATTATATTGCATCAGAGTATAATTACTTACAGATAGAAAAGTCAAAAGCTTAGATTGATATACTGTAGCTTGTCATATACAGATACATAAATAAATACTGATGAAACATCAAAACAATATGAATATTGATACATACAGTTGTTCGTTGACCATACTGGCGCGCAATTTGCTGGAACGGCAGCATCTTGCCAGGTGTTTGTTATGGTGATTTCTTGTCCTGATGATGAGCGCGCGATGAGCGTACGAAACGTTGACAGAGAAAATTAAAAATTTTGTTTTTTTTGTGTGGCTGCCTATTCATCATCCCTTGAAGTTATTATATTAGGCCCTAATATTAATACTAAGGGTCAAGGATCTTTTTCTGCACCAAGCCATAAAATATTTCTAAATTATGTTGTATACCAATTAATTTAACTTCCAAAAATGGTGGTGCTTTCTAAATAGCTTCAGATTTTGAAAAAGTAAAATAACCGGTTTAAAACAGGTTAACCGGGTTTCTGCTTTGTAAAAAATCCGGTTTCAAAATTTCCTGGTTTTTTCCAAACCCTAGACAACACTATTACAATATATGATGAAAATTGTATTGTTTGCTTTTTGTTTCATGGTTTCGGTCATAGCTGAACCATCGTTAGGTCTGGAAATAGAAAAAAAATACAAATCAACTTGGTTCCAAATTGAGGAACAGAGTATCACAAAACTTAAAAAATATACAAATTACGCTATAATGAAAGAAATGTGAGGTTTTTTCTACAATCAAGACCAAAAAATGACAAATTGTATTATAATGATCTATTTTAAAGCACTTTAATCAAATTTTTATATTTCTCTTTATGACACGGTTACCTAGAATTAGTGGATTATTGGAATTTATACATAGTAATGTTTTCTTGCAGAATAATAATAATAATAATAATAATGAGAAACGGTTTATAATGGATGTGAATAAGAAGAAGACATCGTCGTCTCCTTGAGCCCTAAGACCAACCAACCACCCTTTATTTCTAGGCAGGTCTTAAGGGAGCTATAAAATTAAGACGAATATATCTCTCTCGGAATAACAAGACTTAGGGGAACAGGCATTAGCTCCAAACTAAGTATGTATGTATGTATGTATTCATCTCTCTTTCTTCTCTCTCTTTCTCTCTATCCTTCCATTTATTCTTCTTACACACTCTATTATACCTACTTCCCTTTTTTTTTCTTATATATGCTCATATAAATAGGAGAAAAAAAGGAGAACATAAAATTTTCAATTATTATAATATATACAAGGATTTTGTGGAAATTAGGTCAGAAACATTAATAACAGTCTAGCAAAGAGACAACGTGATTTATTTTGTTAAGCCTTTTAGGTCTTCTTCAAAGGGATTTTCGGATTTCAATTAATTTTTTGTAATTACCATATTTGGTATTTTTTTCCCGGGTATGGCGTTATTTTCTATTTGTTTCTTAAATACTATAAATTCATCTTACCAGGGGTCATCGATTTTTTTACGCTCATAGGATTTTAATGGGTGCATAAGGTCCGAAGACCTATAATGACCAGTGGTCACATGCAGCCAAAAATAAAATAAAAACAAAAGGAGAAGCATAAAAGGGGAACTCAACTGCGGGAACTGAGATGTCTGCTGAGGTTGGACTTGAAAGTCTGAAGATTGTAGGTTTTGGGGAAGATAGACGCAGGGAGTTTGTTCCAATCACTGGAGGTCATGAGGACAAAGGAAGAATGAAATTGACTAGTTCTGTTAGTCGTGACCTGAACAGCATAGAGATGATGGGACGATGCTTCTCTTGTGTTCCGTGTATATGTTGCATTTGGTGGGATAATTGATTTTAATTCGGCAGAGCATTGACCATTGTAATACCTGTCTTATCAAAAACACTCGAGTTTCCAAGTTCCAATTAAAATAATGTACCCAACAAGAATCGAACTCGCGACTCCTTGTTTAAGAGACTGAGGGCTACCAGACAAATCGCGTGGGTTTGACATTGTGGAAAAAGATAAAGTTTTGTAAATCCTGAATGCTTCTAGAGAGCTGGGCGTCCACATATGACTGTTTGGCAGGTGTTGAGAAACCTGTTTAGATTAAACTAAAAAAAAACTTGATATTTTTTGCTGTAACATGACACAAAAAGCATGTCTTGCAAGTTAAAATAATAAATTAATATGAATTTTTTAATTTACCAGTATAAAGTCATTTTTGGTACACCCTGTATTGAATAGGTGTTCAAAATTATTGGGCCAATGTGAGAGAAAAAGAAAAATTGTTCTTATAATATTCGCAAAATAGTGGTTAATGACCTGAAACAGTTTGAGATCAATACAGTGCTGTTTCTCATTACATCCCCTTGCTGAAATCATCCCATTTAACATCATCACTATGAAATATTTTTTCAAAAATTCATATTTTACTATAAATACATCTTAACCATTATTATTAAGTCCTTCCCCGTGCTTGTGCAAAGTCTTTAACTTTTTTGGATCAATTTCAAAAAGCGATTTTCTCAAAATCTACAACTTCATACTTTTTTTGCATCCAGTGATATTTAGATTCAACAAACTTAAAAATTATTTTTTAAATGACAAAAAAGTGAAATTTTTTTTATGTTAAGGTCAGGTCCATTTGGCTGTCATTAAGAAGAGATAGAGAGCAAAACAAAAAACAGGCAAATTTACTGATACCGAAAAAAAAATCATCAAACAGCATCCAAGTCACACACACAATAATCTGACATTTGTGAACGCCCTTGGATTTATTTCCTGGGCTCCAAAAAAAAAGAAGAAAAGCTAAATTTCACACAATGCGTAATGCGTAAAAGTTTTGATTAATAGCATTTGATTTTTTTTTTGCCTTCTTCTCTTTCTCTCTCTCTCTCTTTTATTTTACAGCTGCGTAAATATTCAAAGCCAGAAAAGAGTTTTTTTTTCATCGATATTTTTTAAAACGAACTTTTAAGTGTTTTTTTGATATTTGCTACCAAAGCTATTTTCAAAAGGATTCTTAAAAACGAATTCAATTTATTTCTTCTCTAAGTCATGACCATTTATTCAGATAAATGGGCTAACAAAATTAGATTTGATATATGGTGAAAAAAAAGAAAAAAAAAACAAGTTCTTTCTAGAAAAACGTTTTTTTTTTTTTTTTTTTTTTTTGATAAATAATTCGCAAAAAAATAATTATAAGAGCCCAATCCAGAGAAAGAGAACGTAGAGATCCTGTTCTTATGATTCGATCGATTGATATTATGAGGAACTGCTCCTTCTCACTCCCTCTGATCACAACGCTTGACAGAGCTCATAAGATTTCACTTCCCATGTCAGGACGCTCTACTTCAGAAATGGATATTTCACCCTCTCTTCTTCAGGGATGAAGGTTTCACTTCCAATGGAGATTTCTTCCCCTCCCCCTCAGAAATGGAGATTTCACCTCCTCTCCTTCATGGATGAACTTCATGTTTGCACCTTCAGTAGATTTCAGTTCCCATGGAAATTTTGCTCCTCCTTCAGGAATGGAAATTTCGCTTTCCAATACAGGAATGAAGGCTTTGCTTCCCATGGCAGGGCCCCCTCTTTCAGGAATACAGATTTCGCCTCCTAATGCAGACCCAAACTCCAATTTAAGGAATGATGGCTTCTCTTTCCATGTCAGGTCTCACTCTTTCATAAACGGAGGTTTCGCCTCCCAATGTAGACCGCTCCTTCAGAAATGAAGGTTTCGCTTCCCATGGCAGGGTCTTCTTTAGAAATGAAGATTTCCCTTCCAATGGAAATTTCGCCCCTTCCCTATCCTTCAGGATTGGTGATTTCGCTTTCCAATACAGTCCTCTTCTTCAGGAATGAAGTTTTTGCTTTCCATGGCAGGATCCTCTCTTTCAGGAATAGAGATTTCGCCTCCCAATTTCAGAAAAGGTTTCGCTTCCAATGACAGAGCCTTTCCAAGATTACCCAGGTTAAAGATATCCTCATTTAAGGTCCTTTATGTCACTTTGTGAACTTCTCAATTTCTTACCCCCCAGTAGAAGACATTGGTACAGTGAGCGCCACAATTATGTCCCCATCTGATAGCTAGAGCCTTAAGTAAATGGTATCTTATTTTCAAAAAGGTAAAACAAAATCTGGTACAGATGAATTATTTCACCATATACCATACTTAAGGCTCTAGCTATCAAATGGGGATTTAATTGTGGCGCTCACTGTACTATTGAATAAACTGAATTCAAATGTGAGTTTAAGTGAAAATTCAGATCCATATCCCCATTTTGACTCAAAAATGCAAAAAAAAAAACAATCCGGCTCTAAGGACCAGAATTATTTGTTTTCCATTTTTGTTTGTGAATAATTTATAAGGACCAAATCAGGACATGCGCATGTAAAATTTGCCCAATAATTGAATTTCCTTTTTCCATTCACTAGAAATCAATATTGACACCAGATTTTTTTTTCTTTTTCTAACCAACAAAAGCAATCTCAACATCTCCCTTTTTCTTTCCTTATTGATGTTGTTTAGCTTAAGATTTTCCTTTCTCTCTTCGGTTACATTAAAAATTAACCGTTTTTCCACCTTCTTATTCCTCCTCCTCTTGCTTATTTATCTCTCTACGAGAGAGGAGAATCATATTCCTAATTCATCGCTGACACTAATCAAGCTCATAATTAACTAACACACAATTCATTAGAGAATACACACACATACATTCGCATGCTCTCTTTAGAATTTCAACCTCGAACGTTAAATTAAAATTGCATGTGTTAATCTAACTCAGGTAGAGTGAAAAGTTTTTTTTTTTTTTATTCTCACATGAATTCACAAAGTGTCACCTTTAAATTGTAAACAAAATCTTCTTCTTAGGTTACATTCAATTTATTAATTAATTTACAAACTCCAAATGATACAAAGTCAATTAAAAGGGAATAATGAATATCATCATACCGCTATAGCAGGTATTTTTTTTTAACCACTCACCATCTCACCCTCCCCTTTTTCTTTTGAAGTCTCTAGACTGCTTCTAATTAATATCTTATTTGCAAGAAAGTATTTTTGTTGACAAGATAAACATGGTGGTTCTCTTTATAAATAAACTTTTCAGTGGAAAACATTGGTACATCAATAATTGCGATGAATTATTTCAATGTGAAATAATTAAGTTTATTCATGATTTAGGTTCAAATGGGAACTCACTTTCAAAAAAGAAAACGAATAATTTTCGTAAAAGGTAGCGAGAGATTTTTAAAAAATTGGCCTTTTTTAAAAAATAATCGAAGAAAAGTCTTGAATATAATCCTCTTTGATAGGTTATTCACACCAAAGAAAAAATAAAAGTTTACTACTAGATTTTAATAGGGCTGGTTCAGCTAGGGGCGGATACAGAGGGAGGGGGGTAAAGGGGTAATTACCCCCCTGAGATTTAAAAAAAATACTTTTTTTTCGAAAAAAAAAAAAAAAATTATGTGGTTTTATGAAACCACGATGCAAGTGAAACTTTTTTTCGGATCGTAGGCTTTTAACTGAAAATTTTCAGAAAATTATTCAATTAAGGGTATTAAAATCGCGTTTTTAATTTTAACTTAATAATTGGAAAATGGGAATGATAATGGAAAATCAATTGGCGTATGTTAAATTAAAAACTGAGAAAAATATTTGTTTAGTATTTGAATCATTTTAAATTATTTTAAAAATTATATTTTATCAATTTAAAAATTGAAAAATTAAATCTCACAATTATTTTTTATAATTCGTCATATATATTAAATTTCAACTTTCCTATTTTTGTCGTCATGGCTTGTGACGTCATAACTTGTAACGTCACGGCTTGTAACGCGACATGCTGATAGAGAAACGAAAAAATTTGTGTCGATCAAAATAAAGTTTCACTTAAAAAAAAAAAAAATTTATTTTTAATGTAAAATTTTAAAAATTAATATTTAAAAATTTGATTTGTATTTATATTCTGGCAAACAAGTACAGAATGCGCCTTTAAATTACCGAAATTAAGAAAAAAATGTGTGCTGAGCGACCAGTCATACCAGATTACCCCCCCCCCCCCCCTCCCCCCTCGAGAAACACCTCTGGATCCGCCACTGGGTTCAGCCAAATAAAAACCCTTTATACTTGGCTGAACCTGCCTTATCAAAATCTAATGCATTCACAGTCACCAAATCTCATTTATTTAAGTTTACTACTACTTGAATTCAAAGAATAGACCATGTGACGTCATTAATAAAATAAAATTTATTGTGGATTCAAATCCCACAAATATATTATAAAAAAAAATTTAATTAGATTTAAAATTCTTTTTTATTTAAAAATAAAATAAAATTTTATTTAAATTCAAAAAAAAAAAAAAAAAAATTAAATTAAAATCTAATATATAGCCCATATAATTAATTATAAAATAATAATTAAGCAATTTAATTATTTGAAATTTTTAATTCTTGCATTTTCTCTTTAACCTCTTGACGGATTTTCGTGGCTTTTTTTTATTTAATAAATAGACCAAACTGTGAAGCGCGCCTCCCTAGGGAGGCGCGGACTAGCCTAAGGGGAGGCGTGAATATTGGCCACCATGAGCAATTTTTCAAATGATTACTAGTTTTAATATAAATAAGAATAAATAAAAAAATATTTTTATATAAATGTTGTGAACTGGAAGATTTATTGCAGTTTTTGACCAGGGTATTATAGGTCTGTTTTTAATAATAAAAGAGGTTTTTTTATTATTGTTTCGCTTTATTTTGCAGACTGGCTACTGCGCTAGCATGCAGTTTCGGTGGAGTAATCCACCATCTTCAGGCCTGAAATTACATTTTTAATTAATTATAATTTACTTATTTTATATTTTATGTTGTTATTATAAGACAAAATTATATGTATATATCAGCTTAAATAATATATAATTAAGGATTTATGCTTTATGCAGGTAACAATAACAAAAAATAGCCTATAATTGTGAAAATACTTTATTTAAGCTGATATATACATATAATTTTGTCTTATAATAACAACATAAAATATAAAATAAGTAAATTATAATTAATTAAAAATGTAATTTCAGGCCTGAAGATGGTGGATTACTCCACCGAAACTGCATGCTAGCGCAGTAGCCAGTCTGCAAAATAAAGCGAAACAATAATAAAAAAAAAACCTCTTTTTATTATTAAAAACAGACCTATAATACCCTGGTCAAAAACTGCAATAAATCTTCCAGTTCACAACATTCAAATTTTAATTGCACTAATCCATTTAAAAAAAAAAAAATATTTTTATATAAATTTATATTTTTTAGCATTAAAAATTTTTGTATTATTTTATAAAATGGGGAGGGGGGGAGGCGAATACGATTAAATATTTTTAAGGGAGGCGTGGGAACATAAAGTTTAAAAACCACTGAAATAGACCATGTGGGAATCGGACGTAAACTGTCTTGGAAATATATTGTGAGTATACTCATTTTATTGTGCTGCTGGTGAAATTTCTCTATTTTTTTTATACTTTCATTTTGTAGTTATCTTATCTGTCACGAGATGATGGATCTTTATTTGATAATGAATTTGAATTTATTTATTATTCTTTTCACAAACAAGTAAAAATACGGAATAAACTTTCTACAATTATTTGTGCTTAATTAATCAAAATAATTTCGAGTGTTTATAAAATAATAATAATTTTCATAATTCAATTAATTAAAAGAATTATCCGATTTAATTAAAATAGAAATTTTGAATTATTCATTGAATTCACTCAAATTTAATCTTTATTTATAATAATTACATTGGGTAAATTACATATCAAGGCTGACATGGTCCAAATGAAATTATAATTATAAAAGATCTTTGAAATTATATAATTTGATATGAGAAACGCTATATATGTATAAACAGTAATTATATTAATTAACACAACGTTATTTAATGTTATTGAAATTGTGGTCCTTCGAGCCGAATTTTTTTTCACTTATTTTCTTTTTCCAGTTCACAAATCCGAATTAAAATTATCTTGTCTTTTTATACTTAATGCACAGCCATATTTATTTGATTTATATAAACAGAATAAAATTCAAAGAAAATATATATAAATTTTATTAATTATTCGTTATTTGTTGTTTATTTTATACCCGAAGGAGTAATAATTAAAAAGTTGTTAAATTAGCAAGTTTGTGCTTGTTTGTTTTGTTTTCCAACAACGAGGTGACATTGTTTAGACGTGGAAGGAGGAGGAAAGGTAAAGGAGAACGAGGGAGGGGTGGAGTCTAGTAGGCTATTATATATTTAATCAAAATAATCTAAGATTTATTAATTATTATTTCTTGTTTATTTTATACTCAGAGGAATAATAAATTTTAATAAATAAATGAAAACAAAAAAACAAAAACAAAGTTTTAGTAGGAAATTGGAATTTAATGATCATCATAAATTTGTTTATCCAATTTTTATTATAAACATTCTAACGAATTTCTGGAACGAAAGTGATATTGGAATATGAATTAATGAGAAAAAAATAAATTTTATCTAATAATACAAGTTTTCTCCAACTTAGTAGTTGGTCTCATGATAATGTTGTTGTAAATTACAGAAACAGGAAGAACAAGATCTTTATTCTACAAAAACAAAACAACAACTCAATTTAAAAAACATATATCTATGGTAACGACGTTGCCATATCGATGTCCTTCGTCACCAGTACTGTGCCTCGTAACATTTCCTTCTCCTTAAGACCTGAACTGTTCCAGAATGCTCCTTCAGGCGGTCTGTATGCTTCATTTTAAATTTCCTTCTCGTGCTTCATCAGACGATCCAAATCGACTACCTTAAATTTCACCCTCGGACTCTTCTGAATCCTATACTCGAGGTTGTTAATCACCTTAAATTTCACCCGATAAGGGCATTCCCATGCAGAATGAATGTCATATCTCCTATCCCTACCATTGGCCATTAAAGACTTGTAACACTTGTTTCTTATTAGTTTGGGTGCTAGCATCTTGGTTCGGATCCCATCGACTTACTTGGATCCCATCGACAGATTCCCAAATATGAACACCTTCAATGTAAATTGAGTCTCGGAGTGCCCAATATTCCTTTATAGGTCGGGCTAAGACTTGATACTTCCTCTCAAGTAGGCACACAAGTCAATTTGCAAGGTCCCTTAGATGGAATATCTATATTGCCATTAAGTTCTACCTTACGATCTCCCAAATATGAACACCTTCAATGTAAATTGAGTCTCGGACTGCCCAATATTCCTTTTAGGTCGGGCTAAGACTTGATACTTCCTCTCAATAGGCACGCAAGTCAATTGGCAAGGTCCCTTAGGTAGAGCATCTACCAGGTATATTCCCATAAGTTCCACCCTACGATCTTGACTCCCAAAATCGTAAAATTCCTGGATCGATATGCTCTGTAATATTTCAGAGGGATGTTTAGGATAGGCTCGATACACCAACTTTTGAATAACGGTCTCCATTTGTTGAAGAGTCTCCTCAGGGTGTTAACGACTCGACTTCAACTGCAGATGGTAGACCTGTTTTTCACAGCACAAAACTTTCTCTTACCTTCGCTATTCGAAAGTTGTGTACTGTGCTGTCATACCATTGTCTAGAATATTTAGTTGTGTCGAGATATATTAAGTTTCCCATAGCACCTTAGTTAACTTGACCACTTGCAGAAAAAAAAGTCAATTGATTCAAAATTTCCATAGGCCACTTGGAAAGTTTTTTTTTTTAAATGTATAACAAGTTTGAAAGAGCACCTTTAAAGAGTATCTAAAAAATAGTTGATTTATGAATTTTAATCAAAATCGTTAGAGCCAATTTTGAGAAAATCGAAAAAAAAAATCATTGTGTGGTTTTATGAAACCACGATACAAGTGAAACTTTTCTCGGATCGTAGGCGTTTAACTGAAAATTTCCAGAAAATTATTCAATTAAGGGTATTAAAATCGCGTTTTTAATCTTAATTTAATAATTGGAAAATGGGAAATCAATAGACGCATGTTAAAAACTGAGAACAATATTTATTTAGCAATTGAAGATTTGAATCATTTTAAATTACTTTTAAAAATTATATTTTATCAATTTAAAAATTGAATAATTAAATCTCACAATTATTTTTTTATAATTCGTCATATATATTAAATTTCAACTTTCTTATTTTTGACTTCATGACTTGTAGCGTCACGGCCTTTGACGTCACGGCTTGTAACGTAACATTCTGTTAGAAGAGCGAAAAAATTTGAGGCCATCAAATAAAAGTTCCACTTTAAAAACTTCAACTAATATTCAAATATCCTTCGGCGGAAAGGTTATATTTCAATGATTGAAGGAAAATCGGATTGGTCATGGAAACAAAGGAGGTTTAATATTGACTACATAAGGAGACAAGGGTACAAACAACGGAAATTTCAAATCTTTATATCTGGTAATAATAAAACAAGAATTGAAATATATATACAAACGAGATGGAATCATTTGGTTTGTTGTGTAATAAAATTGTTTGGACCGTAATTTCACGCTATCTCTAACGGAACTCTTCATTTATTAAATTGCTTAAGTTTAGGCTATCAGGAAAGAAATTGCGCATGGTTACAGTTTCTGGGATTTATTAACTCAATCAACTCAACTAGAGAACAAAAAATCTGGTGTGACCTACAACTTTCTATTACCATGGGTAATCAAAAGTTCTCTTCTGTGCTTGAAACACCAGCTTTTTTGTGTCGACATATATTTTTTTTTAATATTTTATTTAAATTAAAAATTAAATTTTATTTAAATTCAACAACAATTAAATTAAAATTTGTATATAATAATTAATTATAAAATAATAAATTTAATTATTGGAAAATTTCAATTCTCGCATTTTTTTTTTGTTCTGGTTGTGTCGCATTAAAAAATAAATAAAAATTTGTACACTAGATGGCACCAGAATATATTGGTGTAATAAAAATAAGTTTTAATTAATAAATCCTGGATTAAAAAAGAATGGGAAGCCGATAATTTTTTTTTAAATTCGTTTTGAGCAAATTTTGAGAAAATAAAAAGTGCTTCAGTAACGTACTAGTACTTTTTGGCCGATTTTGTTTAAAAGCTTATTTTCACGACTCGTGGGCGTACCTGGCTTAAATATAACACTTTTTGATCTCAAAACTGTTCAATTAAGTGAGATCATCATACCATTGAGATTTCTCTATTTACATTTAAATTGGAATAGATATTTATCTATTGATTGAATTGAATTTCAACCAAAGAGAAGGCGTTTTTGCTTATTCATTTCCAATATGTCATTACGTTACGGTCATTTACGAATAATAGTCATTATATATTGTGCCAATTGAAGTTAAATCGAGCCTCAAACTCATTAGAAATGGATCAATGAGACAGAGAGAGAGAGATTCAATTAATTAATTATTTATGTCCATCAATAATATCATATTCACTTTTAAGAACCGAGAGAGAATAAAAAAAACGGAATTAAATTGTGACGTCATTAATAAAATAAAATTTATTACACCAATTATGGATTCAAATCCCACAAATATATTTTAAAAAATAATTAATTAATTAAATTAAAATTTTATTTAAATTTAAAATTAAATTTTATTTAAATTCAGCAACAATTAAATTAAAATCTAATATTTGTATATATAATTATAAAATAAAAATTTTAATTATTGGAAAATTTTAATTGTCGCATTTTTTTTTTGTTCTGTTGTGTCACATTAAAAAATAATTAAAAATTTGTACACTAGATGGAACCAGAGTACTTATGTATTAAAATTAAGTTTTAATTAATAAATTCTTATTTGACAAAAATAAGTTTAACCACTCTGTATTGTCAAAATTCGAAACACTAAACAGAATCGTACTAAAGGCGATGTTCTTAAAAAATAAAAAAGAATAGGAAGCTAATAAATTATTTTTTTTTTTAATTCGTTTTAAGCTATTTTTCGATTAAACACCCCCTTTTATCAACTAGAATTTTTAATTTAAAACTTGTTTTTATTACAGTAGTACTCTGGTGCCATCTAGTGTTCAAATCTTTCAATATGACTCCGAAAATAATCGTTTACTGAATTAAATGGCAGTCGAAATAATCAATTGGCCAATGCTATTATTTTTTTTAAGAAGTAATAATTGATTATTTTGCGCAGCCAAAAAGGCTATTTCCCTTCCTTCACTCTAAACCAGTGGTTTCCAAACTTTATGTTATCACCCCTCCCTTAAAAATATTTAATCGTATGACGCCTCCCCCCCCCCTCTCATCTTATAAAATAATACAAAAACAAAAATTTTTAATGCTAAAAAATATAAATTTATATAAAAATTTTTTTTTTACTAGCTTACAATCGCTTCGCTCCGCCTGCTCTTGTAAGATAGCTGGGGGCTTTGTCCCCAGACCCCCCACTGGGGGCATAGCCCCCCGGACCCGCATATTTTTTTTGCTCGTCTTCTTTTATGAATTAACGTTTTCGTACAACAAACCTATTAGGCTCCGGTTCGCCTGTGGCGAACCCTCGCCATTCGTAATATACATCTGTCAAAAAAAGGAGAGGTTAGATAGGTTATGGATCTCGATATTTAAGAAAAAAAAATGGCCACTTTTGTTTTGTATATGTCATTAGTAATCCTAATGACATTAGGATAAACAAAAAAAAAAAGGTAAACAAATGGAAAAAAATTTCTTTAGGTTCAATTTTCATAAAGATAATAAAAGAGAAAAAAATGATGAATAGACAAATGTAAAAAATAATTAATTTTATGGTACTAAAAAAGAAAAAACAATAGTTTTAGTCAAAAAATTAAAGAAAAGTTAAAAAAGAAGAGGTAAACAAAAGAGAGAATCAACAGGTGGTTAAAAAGTTCTTATTTTCTTATTAATATAGAGCAATTTATTATTTTTTTTTTTATAAAACTAGCAATTATTTAGAAAATTGCTCGTTTTGGCACGCGCCTCACAGTTTGGAAAACGCTGCTCTAAACAGACAAACAATTTGTTTAGATGTACTCTGGTGCAATCTAGTAGTCAATCCTTGAATAGAAAATTAATAATAATGTCTCTAATTTAAATTTATTTTATTTTAATATCAATATTAGATTTAGATTCTATTGTCTCTAGCATGCTATTGCTTTCATAAAATTATACTTTATAATTCAAAAAAAAAAAAAAAAAAAAAAAATGTATCGTTTCTTGTTATTATTATTGTTGTTGTTGTTGGTGATAAAATCAATGTGATTTGCGAGTGAGACAGAGAGGGACGTTAATTTTATTATTAATTCGCATAGATTATTTAAATTAGCCTTTATCATCATCATGGTTTGATGATGAATGCGTCCACATGATTAGTGAAATGTGAGGGCTCTTATTATTACCGCTGGGTGTGTGTCTCTCTAATCAACCTGTACCAAGAGGGGGGTGGGGGTTAAATATTTATCACCTGGGAGAGAGAAGGGAATCAATTACAGACAAGTCGTTAATTAAGAGATCTTCTTACACATACACGTTGACAAATTTATATTTCCGCACAAAGCAATGGAATTGTTGTCAATAACAATAACAACATCAAGAATAACTACAAATGTGTCGTTTTCTAATTTTAGTAAAATCCAATTTAATTCTAATTAATTTCTCCCTTGACAGTTAATTATAATATTCTTTGATCATTGAAAAGCAACATGCACAGAGAACGTTTAAATGGAATTATTATTATTTTATAAAAAAAAAAATTAATATTTGGATAAGAAAACGATATTACCACAATATAACATTAGCGTTAAAATTGTTTCAATTTTTTTGGTTATTATTTGTTTATTTTTTTTTTTTTTTTTTTTGTTGTCAAGAGATGATGAATCTTTATTTGATAAACTACTTGAAATTTTTTTTTTTTTATTCTGTGACGTCACATTAAAAAAATAATTTAAAATTTGTACACTAGATGGCACCAGAGTACTACTGCAATAAAAATAAGCTCTAATTAATAAATTAGAGTTGACAAAAGGGTGTTTAACTACTCTAGGTATTGTATTGTCAAAATTAGAAACATAATCGTATTGAGATGTCAAAAAATAAAAAATGGAAGCGATAATTTTTTTTTTTTTTAAATACGTTTTGATGACCAGAAACTGCTATAGTACTCTGGTGCCATCTATCATACAAATTTTTAATTATTTATCAAACCTCATAACTATGTTTATGGAACTTTTATGATACATCCAGTATAATCAAGAATTCGGGATTATTCTGATAAAATGACCTCTTTAATTTGGAAGTAGTTTGTGTATGTAACTAGATCTGGTTCCATAATCATGATCTTAATGTAAAAAAATGTTGTTTTATTACTTTAGTACTCTGGTGCCATCTAACGTTCAAATTTTTAAATATTTATTAAATCGGCAAATTAGACATTGAAAGTTCATTCCTTTCAATCCACATAATTCATAACTGATTAACCTGCTTTCTAAATGGTGTGAATAAAAAATAAAATAAAATAATGCTTTATTAAAAAAATCTTTCTTTACAGTACATAATATCGTACATATTTTAATTTTTTTTTTTTTTTTTAATATAGCAAATAAGGCTTGGTCTTTTAGGGACCGTCCGCTGGTCCGATGTCTGTAGGCTATTAAGTTGATAAGACTGTACTCAGAGTGCCCTAAATGGTGTGAATATAATTTCACATCTTCTATTTCAAAATGAATTTTATGAGAATGGTAGTAATTGCTAGACCAAAAACATGCCATCTTTTGGCAGAAAAATACTTCTGGATTTAAATCCCCCCCCCCATCAGGAAAACACAATTATAGTATGGAGAATTCATCTGAGCATTGAGCTTATGTATTCATCTTATTACTTATTCACTTTTACTCCGACACGAAAATAAAAAGCTTCTGGTTAAAAAAAAAGAAAAGAAAAAGGAATGAAAAAAAAAAAAAAAGAAAGAGAGAGAGAAAGAAACAAAACGTGAAATAAAAAATGTATGGACCATTTCGACTCGGCGACTTAAACCCATCGTGACACTCTTCTCACTCTCCACCCCCCCCCCCCGTACACTTTCTTCTCTCAATATAAACACAAATATTTTTATCTATTTGCAAACAAGTCACGGTTTAGATAGAGAAAAATGTTTATCATCCTTTTAAAATCTTTATTTTTTTTTTAATTTCTTGTTTATTTTACAAAAAAATTCTATTAGCAATTCATTAGAATTTATTATATTTATTTTGATATGAAATTGCTTTTTTATTATTAATATATCTCTATTTAAAGTAGTTTCTAGGAAATACAAGAAGAAATCGAATTTAGAATCCGGTTCGAAGGACCAAAATTTCAGTTAAAATAATATCTGTGTTATATTTAAAAGTTGTTATTGAAAAAGGTCATATAATTGGAATCGAGAGCCTTTGGTAGCCGAAGACGTAAATAAGGGGTCTCTGGCTTGATTATTGTTGGCCCCATTGTTTTTTTTTTGTTTTTTTTTGTACTTTCTCTTACCTCTATATATGTTAATATATATAGAGAGAAAGTATTGGATTCATGTCAAAAATTCGATATTGAGATTTTGATGGATATACACGTTTTGGAGGTTCCCTGAGTCCAAAAAAAAAGTGGTTTTCGCGACATGGTCTATCGTGGTGGGTGTGTGTTCAATTTTAAGGATGAAAGAATTGAGCTACGAGGTTGAAATTTTATATTTAAGTTTTGTACCCTCCTGGACCGTGAAAATAAGCTTTTAATCAAAATCGGCCAAAGAGTACTAATACTTTACTGATGTACTTTTTCAGTTTGCTTTCTTTTGATTCGTTGTACAGCATTTATTGTTTTTTTATTTAGGATCAGGTAGATGTAGGCAGTCAGCAAGTGATAAAAATACTTTATTTAATTATCGTCGACGTTTCGGAATCACATCGATCCCATCTTCAGGGACCTATGGTCATCGAAAAATTTTTATTTAGTGTTAATTAGGCAAAATACAAACAATATTTACAAGTATTTTTTTATAAAAACAAAACACTAACTGTTAATGTATTTCTTTAAAAAAAAAAACCTATCGTTATTCCAAAAAAAAAAAAAAAAAAATATCATTTTCTCCAAAAGTCTTGAAATATAAAAATTTAGTTCAAAGTTAACTGTTACGGCAACATATTAATAAACAAAAAAAATAGAAAATTTTTTATTTATTATTATTATTTATTTATTTTTTTGAAAAATCAAAACACTTTACAACACGCAAAATAAACTAAAAATTTGTTATTAAAAAAAAAAAAAAAAAAAATTCATCTCATTGGAAGCAGAAAGCAAACAAACAACAACAACAAAAGTTAAAATCTCTCTCGTTTGGAAAATATTGTTGAAATAAAAAAAAAAAAAATTTTTTTGTTTTGTCAAGTATTTTTTTTTTTGCATTTGCTTCAAACAATGTAGTTTGTGTGTGTGTGTAAAATAAAAGAGGGAATGTCGCAATGAGCATGCATGCATGCATGCATGGCATCTCCCGCAGGACCGTGCTGAATGTTTAATAGCTGCACACCGGAGGGGTTGAGGGGGGTTGGTGGGCGGGGGGGGAGAAGCGCGACAGAAAAGGGAGAAAGAAGAAAAGCCCTTGCTAGGTATCTCTCTCTAGGGCACTCGGCTATTTTGCTTTTGTGTAATATAAATAAACACATACAAGATGTTTGCTTTTACAAACAAATGTTCCGAATTCTAATTCTTAATCTGGGTCATATCTAACTTTACCAATAATAAAGTGAGATCTTTAATTAATAATTAAGATGAAAGAGTGAATAGAGAGGTGAAGAACTTCTCACGAATAACATTGGAACAGGGTTGTTCACGATAGGGCTAGTTACCGTTAATGGGGTTTTGGCATATTCCCGTGCTAAGTGTTGAACATTTTTTTTGTTAATCATAAGAGATTTTTTCGGCGGTAATTTAAGGCTTTCGTTTCATAGAGCTAGTTACCGTTAATGGGTTTGGGCTTTGGTGTGTGTTCCCTTGCACAAAGCATCAGGGGTGACTAAGTAAACTAACTAACTAACTGGGGAATGTTCTATTTTGTAGATCATAAGAGATTTTATGTCATAATTTAATGTTTTGGTTTTATAGAGCTAGTTACAGTTAAAGTGATTTGGGCTTTGGTGAGTGTTCCCCTTGCATAAAGAATCAGGGATAATCAACTAAACTAACTAACTGGGGAATGTTAGTTATTTTGTAGATCATAAGAGACTTTATATCATAATTTAAGGGTTTCGTTCCATAGAGCTAGTTACCGTTAATGGATTTGGGCTTTGGTGAGTGTTCCCTTGCACAAAGAACCAGGGGTGACTAACTATACTAACTGAGGAATGTTAATTTGAAGATCATAAGAAATTTTATGTCATAATTTAAGGGTTTCGTTCCATAGAGCTAGTTACCGTTAGTAAGTTTGGAGTTTGGTGCTTGTTGCCTTGCATAAAGAATCAGGGATAACTAACTAATTAATTCGCGAATGTTCTATTTTGATATTTTGTAGA
>JAKCPI010015994.1:0-14054 GCA_023213315.1 Euborellia annulipes
GAAACGGTTTATAATGGATGTGAATAAGAAGAAGACATCGTCGTCTCCTTGAGCCCTAAGACCAACCAACCACCCTTTATTTCTAGGCAGGTCTTAAGGGAGCTATAAAATTAAGACGAATATATCTCTCTCGGAATAACAAGACTTAGGGGAACAGGCATTAGCTCCAAACTAAGTATGTATGTATGTATGTATTCATCTCTCTTTCTTCTCTCTCTTTCTCTCTATCCTTCCATTTATTCTTCTTACACACTCTATTATACCTACTTCCCTTTTTTTCTTATATATGCTCATATAAATAGGAGAAAAAAAAAGGAGAACATAAAATTTTCAATTATTATAATATATACAAGGATTTTGTGGAAATTAGGTCAGAAACATTAATAACAGTCTAGCAAAGAGACAACGTGATTTATTTTGTTAAGCCTTTTAGGTCTTCTTCAAAGGGATTTTCGGATTTCAATTAATTTTTTGTAATTACCGTATTTAGTATTTTTTTCCGGGTAGGGCGTTATTTTCTATTTGTTTGTTAAATCACTTATAAGGGTCATCGATTTTTTTACCCTCATAGGATTTTAATATTAGTATTTCCTAAAGCGTACGATGAGCTTTTTTTGGAATTGGTGCATAAGGTCCGAAGACCTAGTGGTCACATGCAGTCATAAAGAAAATAAAAACAAAAGGAGAAGCATAAAAGGGGAACTCAACTGCGGGAACTGGGAAGATGCCTGTTGAGATTAGACTTGAAAGTCTGAAGATTGTAGGTTTTGGGGAAGATAGACGCAGGGAGTTTGTTCCAATCACGGGAGGTCAATGGGGACAAAGGAAGATTGGAATTGACTAACATTTTAGTTCTGTTAGTCGTGATCTGGACAGCATAGGGATGTTGGGACGATGCCTCTTGTGTTCCGTGTATATGTTGCATTGGGTGGGATAATTGATTTTAATTCGGCAGAGCATTGACAATTGTAATACCTGTCTTATCAAAAACACTCGAGAAAATCGATTTTGATTTCCTGTTTCCAAGTTCCAAATAAAAAAATGTACCCAATAAGAATTCGAACCCGCGATCCTTGTTTAAGAGACTTGGGGTTTGTCCATATGACAAATAGCGTGGGCTTGACATTGTAGAGAAAGATAAAGTTTTGTAAACATACCTTGAACTGGATGCTGAGTGCTTCTAGAGAGTTGGGCGTCCCACAAATGTTATGACGGTTTGGCAGGTGTTGAGAAATCTGTTTAGATTAAACTAAAAAAAAACTTGATATTTTTTGCTGTAACATGACACTAAATGTCTTCCAAGTTAATAGAAAAATTAATGTGAATTCTAAAATTTATAAATTCATTTTTGGTACACCCTGTATTAAATAGATGTTCAAAAATTATTGGGCCAATGTGAGAGAGAAACAAAAATTGTTCTTATAATATTCACAAAATAGTGGTTAATGAAAAGAAACAATTTGAGATGAATACGGTGCTGTTTCTCATTACATCCCCTTGCTGAAATCATCCCATTATCACTATGAAATATTTTCCTCAAATTTCTAAAAATTCATATTTTACTATAAATACATCTTAGCCCTTATAATAATATGATATTATAATATTCACAAAATAGTGGTTAATGACCTGAAACAATTTGAGATGAATACAGTGCTGTTTCTCATCACCTTGCTGAAATCATCCCATTTAACATCATCACTATGAAATATTTTTCAAAAATTCATATTTTACTATAAATACATCTTAACCATTATTATTAAGTCCTTCCCCGTGCTTGTGCAAAGTCTTTAACTTTTTTGGATCAATTTCAAAAAGCGATTTTCTCAAAATCTACAACTTCATACTTTTTTTGCATCCAGTGATATTTAGATTCAACAAACTTCAAAAATTATTTTTTAAATGACAAAAAAAGTGAAATTTTTTTTATGTTAAGGTCAGGTCCATTTGGCTGTCATTAAGAAGAGATAGAGAGCAAAACAAAAAACAGGCAAATTTACTGATACCGAAAAAAAATCATCAAACAGCATCCAAGTCACACACACAATAATCTGACATTTGTGAACGCCCTTGGATTTATTTCTGGGCTCCAAAAAAAAAAGAAGAAAAGCTAAATTTCACACAATGCGTAATGCGTAAAAGTTTTGATTAATAGCATTCTGATTTTTTTTTTCGCCTTCTTCTCTTTCTCTCTCTCTTTTATTTTACAGCTGCGTAAATATTCAAAGCCAGAAAAAGAGTTTTTTTTTTTTCATCGATATTTTTTAAAACGAACTTTTAAGTGTTTTTTTGATATTTGCTACCAAAGCTATTTTCAAAAGGATTCTTAAAAACGAATTCAATTTATTTCTTCTCTAAGTCATGACCATTTATTCAGATAAATGGGCTAACAAAATTAGATTTGATATATGGTAAAAAAAAAAGAAAAAAAAAACAAGTTTTTTCTGGAAAAATGTTTTTTTTTTTTGCAAAATAATTCGCAAAAAATAATTATAAGAGCCCAATCAAGAGAAAGAGACCGTAGAGATCCCGTTCTTATGATTCGATCGATTGATATTATGAGGAACTGCTCCTTCTCACTCCCTCTGATCACAACGCTTGACAGAGCTCATAAGATTTCACTTCCCATGTCAGGACGCTCTACTTCAGAAATGGATATTTCACCCCCTCTTCTTCAGGGATGAAGGTTTCACTTCCAATGGAGGTTTCTTCCCCCCGCCCCTCAGAAATGGAGATTTCACCTCCTCTCATTCATGGATGATCGTTGCACCTTCAGTAGATTTCAGTTCCCATGGAAATTTTGCTCCTCCTTCAGGAATGGAGATTTCGCTTTCCAATACAGGAATGAAGGTTTTGCTTCCCATGGCAGGGCCCCCTCTTTCAGGAATACAGATTTCGCCTCCTAATACAGACCCGACCTCCAATTTAAGGAATAATGGCTTCTCTTTCCATGTCAGGTCTCACTCTTTCATAAACGGATTTTTTCTCCTCCCAATGTAGACCGCTCCTTCAGGAATGAAGGTTTCGCTTCCCATGGCAGGGTCTTCTTCAGAAATGAAGATTTCCCTTCCAATGGAAATTTCGCCCCTCCCCTATCCTTCAGGAATGGTGATTTCGCTTTACAATACAGTCCTCTTCTTCAGGAATGAAGTTTTTGCTTCCCATGGCAGGGTCTTCTTCAGAAATGAAGATTTCCCTTCCAATGGAAATTTCGCCCCTCCCTTATCCTTCAGGAATGGTGATTTCGCTTTACAATACAGTTCTCTTCTTCAGGAATGAAGTTTTTGCTTTCCATGGCAGGATCCTCTCTTTCAGGAATAGAGATTTTGCCTCCCAATTTCAGAAATGGTTTCGCTTCCAATGACAGAGCCTTTCCAAGATTACCCAGATTAGAGATATCCTCATTTAAGGTCCTTTATGCCACTTAGTGAACTTCTCAATTTTTTAGTCCCAGTAGAAGACCTTGATACAGTGAGTGCCACAAATATGTCCCCACCTGATAGCTAGAGCCTTAAGTAAATGGTATCTAATTTTCAAAAAGGTAAAACAAAATCTGGTACAGATGAATTATTTCACCATATACCATACTTAAGGCTCTAGCTATCAAGTGGGGATTTAATTGTGGCGCTCACTGTACTATTGAATAAACTGAATTCAAATGTGAGTTTAAGTGAAAATTCAGATCCATATCCCCATTTTGACTCAAAAATGCAAAAAAAAAAAAAACAATCCGGCTCTAAGGACCAGAATTATTTGTTTTCCATTTTTGTTTGTGAATAATTTATAAGAACCAAATCAGGACATGCGCATGTAAAATTTGCCCAATAATTGAATTTCCTTTTTCCATTCACTAGAAATCAATATTGACACCAGATTTTTTTTTTCTTTTTCTAACCAACAAAAGCAATCTCAACATCTCCCTTTTCTTTCCTTATTGATGTTGTTTAGCTTAAGATTTTCCTTTCTCTCTTCGGTTACATTAAAAATTAACCGTTTTTCCACCTTCTTATTCCTCCTCCTCTTGCTTATTTATCTCTCTACGAGAGAGGAGAATCATATTCCTAATTCATCGCTGACACTAATCAAGCTCATAATTAACTAACACACAATTCATTAGAGAATACACACACATACATTCGCATGCTCTCTTTAGAATTTCAACCTCGAACGTTAAATTAAAATTGCATGTGTTAATCTAACTCAGGTAGAGAGTGAAAAGTTTTTTTTTTTTTATTCTCACATGAATTCACAAAGTGTCACCTTTAAATTGTAAACAAAATCTTCTTCTTAGGTTACATTCAATTTATTAATTAATTTACAAACTCCAAATGATACAAAGTCAATTAAAAGGGAATAATGAATTTCATCATACCGCTATAGCAGGTATTTTTTTTTTAACCACTCACCAACTCCCCTCCCCTTTTTCTTTTGAAGTTTCTAGACTGCTTCTAATTAATATCTTATTTGCAAGAAAGTATTTTTGTTGACAATATAAACATGGTGGTTCTCTTTATAAATAAACTTTTCAGTGGAAAACATCGGTACATCAATTATTGCGATAAATTATTTCAATATGAAATAATTAAGTTTATTCATGATTTAGGTTCAAATGGGAACTCACTTTCAAAAAAGAAAACGAATAATTTTCGTAAAAGGTAGCGAGCGATTTTTAAAAAATTGGCCTTTTTTAAAAAATAATCAAAGAAAAGTCTTGAATATAATCCTCTTTGATAGATTATTCACACCAAAGAAAAAATAAAAGTTTACTACTAGATTTTAATAGGGCAGGTTCAGCTAGGGGCGGATACAGAGGGAGGGGGGTAAAGGGGTAATTACCCCCCCCTGAGATTTAAAAAAATACTTTTTTTCGAAAAAAAAAAAAAAAAAAAAAAAAAAAAAAAATTATGTGGTTTTATGAAACCACGATGCAAGTGAAACTTTTTTTCGGATCGTAGGCTTTTAACTGAAAATTTTCAGAAAATTATTCAATTAAGGGTATTAAAATCGCGTTTTAATCTTAACTGCCTTAGAAATATATTGTGAGTATACTCATTTTATTGTGCTGCTGGTGAAATTTCTCTATTTTTTTATACTTTCTCATTTTTTAGTTATCTTATCTGTCACGAGATGATGGATCTTTATTTGATAATTAATTTGAATTTATTTATTATTCTTTTCGCAAACAAGTAAAAATCCGGAATAAACTTTCTTGAATTATTTGTGGTTAATTAATCAAAATAATTTCGAGTGTTTATAAAATAATAATAATTTTCATAATTCAATTATTTAAAAGAATTATGGGATTTAATTAAAATAGAAATTTTGAATTATTCATTGAATTCACTCAAATTTAATCTTTATTTATAATAATTACATTGGGTAAATTACATATCAAGGCTGACATGGTCCAAATGAAATTATAATTATAAAAGATCTTTGAAATTATATAATTTGATATGAGTAACGCTATTTATGTATAAACAGTAATTATTTGAAGATCTACTGTTTAAACAGTAATTATATTAATTAACACAACGTTATTTAATGTTATTGAAATTGTGGTCCTTCGAGCCGAATTTTTTTTCACTTATTTTCTTTTTCCAGTTCACAAATCCGAATTAAAATTATTTTATCTTTTTATACTTAATGCACAGACATATTTATTTAATTTATATAAACAGAATAAAATTCAAAGAAAATATATATAAATTTTATTAATTATTCGTTATTTGTTGTTTATTTTATACCCGAAGGAGTAATAATTAAAAAGTTGTTAAATTAGCAAGTTTGTGCTTGTTTGTTTATTTTGTTTTCCAACAACGAGGTGACATTGTTTAGACGTGGAAGGAGGCGGAAAGGTAAAGGAGAACGGGGGGAGGGGGTGGAGTCTAGTAGGCTATTATATATTTAATCAAAATAATCTAAGATTTATTAATTATTATTTCTTGTTTATTTTATACTCAGAGGAATAATAAATTTTAATAAATAAATGAAAACAAAAAAACAAAAACAAAGTTTTAGTAGGAAATTGGAATTTAATGATCATCATAAATTTGTTTATCCAATTTTTATTTTAAACATTCTAACGAATTTCTGGAACGAAAGTGATATTGGATTATGAATTAATGAGCAAAAATATATTTTTTCTAATAATACAAGTTTTCCAAACTTAGTAGTTGGTCTCATGATAATGTTGTTGGGTAAATTACAGAAACAGGAAGAACACGATCTTTATTCTACAAAAACAAAACAACAACTCAATTTCCAAAGCATATATCTATGGTAACGACGTTGCCATATCGATGTCCTTCGTCACCAGTACTGTGCCTCGTAACATTTCCCTCTCCTTAAGACCTGAACTGTTCCAGAATGCTCCTCCAGGCGGTCGAATGCTTCATTTTAAATTTCCTACCAAGTGCTTCATCAGACGTCCAAATCGATTACCTTAAATTTCACCCTCGGACTCTTCTGAATCCTATACTCGAGGTTGTTAATCACCTTAAATTTCACCCGATAAGGGCATTCCCATGCAGAACGAATGTCATATCTCGTATACCATTGGCCATTAAAGACTTGTAACACTTGTTTCTCTTTAGCATCTTGTTTCGGATAGAACTCATCCACAGATTCCCAATTATGGAACACCTTCAGTGTAAATTAAGTCTCGGAGTGCCCAATATTCCTTATGGGTTGGGCTAAGACTTGATACTTCCTCTCAAGTAGGCACGTAAGTCAATTTGCAAGATCCCTTAGATAGAGCATCTAGCAGGTATATCCCATTAAGTTCCACCTTACGATCTACTCCCAAATATGTAACACCTGTCGATATGCTCTGTAATATTTCAGAGGGATGTTTAGGATAGGCTCGATACACCAACTTTTGAATAACGGTCTCCATTTGTTGAAGAGTCTCCTCAGGGTGTTAACGACTCGACTTCAACTGCAGATGGTAGACCTGTTTTTCACAGCACAAAACTTTCTCTTACCTTCGCTATTCGAAAGTTGTGTACTGTGCTGTCATACCAGATTTTTTGTCTAGATATATTTAGTTGTGTCTAGATATATTAAGTTTCCCATAGCACCTTAGTTAACTTGACCACTTGCAGAAAAAAAGTCAATTGATTCAAAATTTCCATAGTGCTACTTGGAAATTTTTTTTTTTTAAATGTATAACAAGTTTGAAAGAGGACCTTTAAAGAGTATCTAAAAAATAGTTGATTTATGAATTTTAATCAAAATCGTTAGAGCCAATTTTGAGAAAATCGAAAAAAAATCATTGTGTGGTTTTATGAAACCACAATGCAAGTGAAACTTTTTTTCGAATCGTAGGCGTTTAACAGAAAATTATTATTCAATTGGGGGTATTAAAATCGCGTTTTTAATCTTAACTTAATAATTGGAAAATGGGAAATCAATAGACGCATGTTAAAAACTGAGAACAATATTTATTTAGTAATTGAAGATTTGAATCATTTTAAATTATTTTAAAAATTATATTTTATCAATTATAAAATTGAATAATTAAATGTCACAATTATTTTTTTTATAATTCGTCATATTTATTAAATTAAAACTTTCCTATTTTTGTCTTCACGGCTTGTGACGTCATGACTTGTTGCGTCACGGCCTTTGACGTCACGGCTTGTAACGCGACATGCTGTTAGAAGAGGGGAAAAAATTTGAGGCCATCAAATAAAAGTTCCACTTTAAAATCTTCAACTAATATTCAAGTCTCCTTCGGCGGAAGGGTTATATTTCAATGATTGAAGGAAAATCGGATTGGTCATGGAAACAAAGGAGGTTTAATATTGACCACATAAGGAGACAAGGGTACAAACAACGGAAATTTCAAATCTTTATAACTGGTAATAATAAAACAAGAATTGAAATATATATATACAAACGAGATGGAATCATGTAATAAAATTGTTTGGACCGTAATTTAACGCTATCTCTAACGGAACTCATCATTTATTAAATTGCTTAAGTTTAGGCTATCAGGAAAGAAATTGCGCATGGTTACAGTTTCTGGGATTTATTAACTCAATCAACTCAACTAGAGAACAAAAAATCTGGTGTGACCTACAACTTTCTATTACCATGGGTAAACAAAAGTTCTCTTCTGTGCTTGAAACACCAGCTTTTTTGTGTCGACATATATTTTTTTTTTTTTAATATTTTATTTAAATTAAAAAATAAATTTTATTTAAATTCAACAACAATTAAATTAAAATTTGTATATAATAATTAATTATAAAATAATAAATTTAATTATTGGAAAATTTTGAATTCTCGCATTTTTGTTTTTTTGTATTTTTTTGTTCTGTGCGTCACATTAAAAAATAATTAAAAATTTGTACACTATATGGCACCAGAGTATATTAGTGTAATAAAAATAAGTTTTAATTAATAAATCCTGGTTTAAAAAAGAATGGGAAGCCGATCCTATTTTTTTTTTTTTTTTAATTCGTTTTAAGCAAATTTTGAGAAAATAAAAAAAAGTTCTACATTAACGTACTAGTACTTTTGGCCGATTTTGTTTAAAAGCTTATTTTCACGACTCGTGGGCGTAACCTGGCTTAAATATAACACTTTTTGATCTCAAAACTGTTCAATTAAGTGAGATCATCATACCATTGAGATTTCTCTATTTACATTTAAATTGAAATAGATATTTATCTATTGATTGAATTGAATTTCAACCAAAGAGAAGGCGTTTTTGCTTATTCATTCCCAATATGTCATTACGTTACGGTCATTTACGAATAATAGTCATTATATATTGTGCCAATTGAAGTTAAATCGAGCCTCAAACTCATTAGAAATGGATCAATGAGACAGAGAGAGAGAGATTCAATTAATTAATTATTTATGTCCATCAATAATATCATATTCATTTTTAAGAACCGAGAGAGAATAAAAAAACCGAATTAAATGAAAATGTGACATCATTAATAAAATAAAATTTATTACACCAATTATGGATTCAAATCCCACAAATATATTTTAAAAAATAATTAATTAATTAAATTAAAATTTTATTTAAATTTAAAATTAAATTTTATTTAAATTCATCAACAATTAAATTAAAATCTAATATTTGTATATAATTAATTATAAAATAATAAATGTAGAATTTAATTATTGGAAATTTTTAATTCTCGCGTTGATTTTTTTTTGTTCTGTTGTGTCACATTAAAAAATAATTAAAAATTTGTACACTAGATGGAACCAGAGTACTTAAGTATTAAAATTAAGTTTTAATTAATAAATTCTGATTTGACAAAAATAAATTTAACCACTCTGTATTGTCAAAATTCGAAACACTAAACAGAATCGTACTAAAGGCGATGTTATAAAAAATAAAAAAGAATGGGAAGCTAATAATTAATTTTTTTAAATTCGTTTTAAGCTATTTTTCGATTAAACACCCCCTTTTATCAACTATAATTTTTAATTTAATACTTGTTTTTATTACAGTAGTACTCTGGTGCCATCTAGTGTTAAAATTTTTTAATATGACTCCGAAAATAATTTTTTAACTTAATTAAATGGCCGTCGAAAAAACCAATTGGCCAAAAAAAAAAAAAAAAAGGGAAGTCTATTAATAAATTTTTTTAAGGAAATAATCGATTATTTTGGGCAGCCAAATAAGGCTATTTCCCTTCCTTCACTCTAAACCAGTGGTTTCCAAACTTTATGTTATCACGCCTCCCTTAAAAATATTTAATCGTATGACGCCTCCCCCCCTCTCATCTTATAAAATAATACAAAAACAAAAATTTTTAATGCTTAAAAAATATAAATTTATATAAAAATTTTTTTTTACTAGCTTACAATCGCTTCGCTTCGCTCGCTCTTGTAAGATAGCTGGGGGCTTTGCCCCCCAGACCCCCCACTGGGGGCATAGCCCCCAGGACCCGCATATTTTTTGTGTCTCTTTTATGAATTAACGTTTTCGTACAACAAACCTATTAGGCTCCGGTTCGCCTGTGGCGAACCCTCGCCATTCGTAATATACATCTGTCAAAAAAAGGAGAGGTTAGATAGGTTATGGATCTCGATATTTAAGAAAAAAAATGGCCACTTTTGTTTTGATATATGTCATTAGTAATCCTAATGACATTAGGATAAACAAAAAAAAAAGGTAAACAAATGGAAAAAAATTTCTTTAGGTTCAATTTTCATAAAGATAATAAAAGAGAAAAAATGATGAATAGACAAATGTAAAAAATAATTAATTTTATGGTCCTAAAAAGAAAAAACAATAGTTTTAGTCAAAAAATTAAAGAAAAGTTAAAAAAGAAGAGGTAAACAAAAGAGAGAATCAACAGGTGGTTAAAAAGTTCTTATTTTCTTATTAATATAGAGCAATTTATTATTTTTTTTTATAAAACTAGCAATTATTTAGAAAATTGCTCGTTTTGGCTAAAATCGCGCCTCACAGTTTGGAAAACGCTGCGTCTAAACAGACAAACAATTTGTTTAGATGTACTCTGGTGCAATCTAGTAGTCAATCCTTGAATAGAAAATTAATAATAATGTCTCTAATTTAAATTTATTTTATTTTAATATCAATATTATATTTAGATTCTATTGTCTCTAGCATGCTATTGCTTTCATAAAATTATACTTTATAATTAAAAAAAAAAAAAAAAAGTATCGGTTATTATTGTTGTTGTTGTTGTTGGTGATAAAATCAATGTGATTTGCGAGGTGAGAGAGAGAGAGACGTTAATTTTATTATTAATTCGCATAGATTATTTAAATTAGCCTTTATCATCATCATGGTTTGATGATGAATGCGTCCACATGATTAGTGAAATGTGAGGGCTCTTATTATTACCGCTGGGTGTGTGTCTCTCTAATCAACCTGTACCAAGAGGGGGGGGGGGTTAAATATTTATCACCTGGGAGAGAGAAGGGAATCAATTACAGACAAGTCGTTAATTAAGAGATCTTCTTACACATACACGTTGACAAATTTATATTTCCGCACAAAGCAATGGAATTGTTGTCAATAACAATAACAACATCAAGAATAACTACAAATGTGTCGTTTTCTAATTTTAGTAAAATCCAATTTAATTTAATTAATTTCTCCCTTGACAGTTAATTATAATATTCTTTGATCATTGAAAAGCAACATGCACAGAGAACGTTTAAATGGAATTATTATTATTATTATAAAAAAAATTAATATTTGGATAAGAAAACGATGGTACCACAATATAACATTAGCGTGTTTGGTGTTTTTTTTTTTTTTTTTTTTGTAGAGGATGTTTTTTTGTAACATTGAAATTTTTTTTTATTCTGTGACGTCACATTAAAAAAATAATTTAAAATTTGAAAACTAGATGGCACCAGAGTACTACTGTAAAAAAAATAAGCTCTAAATTATAGTTGACATAAGGGTGTTTAACCACTCTAGGTATTGTATTGTCAAAATTAGAAACATAATCGTTTTGAGATGTCAAAATAATAAAAAAAAATGGAAGCGATAATTTTTTTTTTTTTTGAATACGTTTTGGTGACCAGAAACTGCTATAGTACTCTGGTGGCATCTATCATACAAATTTTTAATTATTTATCAAACCTCATAACTATGTTTATGGAACTTTTATGATACATCAAGTATAATCAAAAATTCGGGATTATTCTGATAAAATTTTTGGAAGTAGTTTGTGTATAAAACTAGATCTGGTTCCATAATCATGATCTTAATGTAAAAAATGTTAGTTTTATTACTATAGTACTCTGGTGCCATCTAACGTTCAAATTTTTAAATATTTATTAAATCGGCAAATTAGACATTGAAAGTTCATTCCTTTCAATCCAAATAATTCATAACTGATTAACCTGCTTTCTAAATGGTGTGAATAAAAAATAAAATAAAATAATGCTTTATTAAAAAAATCTTCTTTACAGTACATAATATCGTACATATTTTAATTTTTTTTTTTTTTAATATAGCAAATAAGGCTTGGTCTTTTAGGGACCGTCCGCTGGTCCGATGTCTGTAGGCTATTAAGTTGATAAGACTGTACTCAGAGTGCCCTAAATGGTGTGAATATAATTCCACATCTTCTATTTCAAAATGAATTTTATGAGAATGGTAGTAATTGCTAGACCAAAAACATGCCATCTTTTGGCGAGAAAAATACTTCTGGATTTAAATCCCCCCCCCCCATCAGGAAAACACAATTATAGTATGGAGAATTCATCTGAGCATTGAGCTTATGTATTCATCTTATTACTTATTCACTTTTTACTCCGACACGAAAATAAAAAGCTTCTGGTTAAAAAAAAGAAAAGAAAAAGGAATGAAAAAAAAAAAAAAAGAAAGAGAGAGAGAAAGAAACAAAACGTGAAATAAAAATGTATGGACCATTTCGACTCGGCGACTTAAACCCATCGTGACACTCTTCTCACTCTCCACCCCCCCCCCCGTACACTTTCTTCTCTCAATATAAACACAAATATTTTTATCTATTTGCAAACAAGTCACGGTTTAGATAGAGAAAAAATGTTTATCATCCTTTTAAAATCTTTATTTTTTTTTAATTTCTTGTTTATTTTACAAAAAAATTCTATTAGCAATTCATTAGAATTTATTATATTTATTTTGATATGAAATTGCTTTTTTATTATTAATATAATCTCTATTTTTTAAAGTAGTTTCTAGAAATACAAGAAGAAATCGAATTTAGAATCCGGTTCGAAGGACCAAAATTTCAGTTAAAATAATATCTGTGTTATATTTAAAAGTTGTTATTGAAAAAGGTCATATAATTGGAATCGAGAGCCTTTGGTAGCCGAAGACGTAAACAAGGGGTCTCTGGCTTGATTATTGTTGGCCCCCATTGTTTTTTTTTTGTTTTTTTTTTTGTACTTTCTCTTACCTCTATATATGTTAATATATATAGAGAGAAAGTATTGGATTCATGTCAAAAATTCGATATTGAGATTTTGGATGGATATACACGTTTTGAGGTTCCCTGAGTCCAAAAAAAGTGGTTTTTCGCGACATGGTCTATCTGTGGGTGTGTGTTCAATTTTAAGGATGAAAGGATTGAGCTACGAGGTTGAAATTTCTTATATTTAAGTTTTGTACCCTCCTGGACCGTGAAAATAAGCTTTTAATCAAAATCGGCCAAAAGAGTACTAATTACTTTGCACTGATGTACTTTTTCTACAGTTTGCTTTTTTGGATCTCGTTGTACAGCATTTATTGTTTTTTTATTTAGGTCAGGTAGACTCGGTGGTACGGGCAGTCAGCAAGTGATAAAAATCACTTTATTTAATTATCGTCGACGTTTCGGAATCGCATCGATCCCATCTTCAGGACCTACGGTCATCGAAAAAAATTTTTATTTTAGTGTTAATTAGAAAAACTTGAATTACAAACAATATGATTACAAGTATTTTTTCTAAAAACAAAACACCACTGGCAATCTATTTCTTTAAAAAAAACTATCGTTATTCCAAAAAAAAAAAAAAAAAAAAAATATCATTTTCTCCAAAAAGTCTTGAAATATAAAAATTTAGTTCAAAGTTAACTGTTACGGCAACATATTAATAAACAAAAAAAATAGAAAATTTTTTATTTATTATTATTATTTATTTATTTTTTTTGAAAAATCAAAAACACTTTTACAACACCCAATAAAACTAAAAAATTTGTTATTAAAAAAAAAAAAAAAAATTCATCTCATTGGAAGCAGAAAGCAAACAAACAAACAACAATGCAAATGAAAAAGTTAAAACTTCTCTCGTTTGGAAAATATTGTTGAAATAAAAAAAAAAATTTTTTTCGTTTTGTCAAGTATTTTTTTTTTTTTGCATTTGCTCAAAACAATGTAGTTTGTGTGTGTGTGTAAAATAAAAGAGGGAATGTCGCAATGAGCATGCATGCATGCATGCATGGCATCTCCCGCAGGACCGTGCTGAATGTTTAATAGCCGCATTCCTGGAGGGGTTGAGGGGGGTTGCGGGCGGGGGGGAGAAGCGCGACAGAAAAGGGAGAAAGAAGTAAAGCCCTTGCTAGGTACTCT
>JAKCPI010015995.1:0-15322 GCA_023213315.1 Euborellia annulipes
ATTTTAATATCTTTAAAAAACCAGATCAAACAAAATTTATATAAAATTTATCAACACTATTTTTAAATGATGTAAAAATGTTTCATTTGTAATTAAATTTGAAACGCGTAGATATCCTCACAATCCGAATCATACTAAATATAGCTACATTTTGATCATTGTGTATTGCAGGCAAGTTCAGCATAAATTGTTTTCGTTTGGGGTATGGGGGTATGGGGTTTGGCGAATTTCTCTCCCCCCTTCGTATAAGCGAAATTCAAACCAATCGGTTTCGAAATGACTGAGAGATTATTATTAGTCAATACAATTCATCGATAAAAATCTATTTTGGTTGCCGATATGATCCGAGTATCAACTGCGCGTCGGACATTAGATATTGGGATCGGAAACTATAAGCCGAGGGTTATATCAATTCCATCTCATGGCAAACATTAAAATATACAATCAAATGGCGATTTAGTAGCAACATGTCATTTGCATAAGTATTAGAATCAGCTATTTCTGCCGATTGGTCATTTCGAGAAAATATCGATATTCACCCACATAATTTATGCGAAAATTTTCTTTCTGGGTTAAAAAAAAAAAGAGGAGTAAATAAATTACAGGGGAAATAAAAAAAGCTAATATTTGTTTGTAATTGGTAATCTTCGAAACTACTCATCCGATTTAGAAATTACTTTAGAAAGCTTTAAATTTTTATGAAAGGACAGAGAGGAAGGAAATATTTTATTTAAGAATAGTAGAACATACTTACAAGTCAGCCGGTATGAAGTAAAAATCAATAATTAAATAATTGTTTTTTAAAGAATAATAAGTTTGTGTTATTTGGATTAATGTTTTTACTTTCTCTTATTTAAATAAAATCAAAAATTCGATGTCGAGATTTTGATGGATATACACGTTTGGAGGTCCCCCTGAATAAAAAAAAAAAGTGGATCCGCAAAATGGCCTGTCTATCTGTGCGTCTATCAGAGGCGTATATCGAAATTTTTTTCGGAGGAGTGCCTAAACTCAAAGATTTTCGAGGAAAATTTTTTTTATTTTTTTTAAGAAACTAAATTTTTTTTCACACGAAATTTTTTGTGGGACATTTTTTCTTTTTCCATCCTGCGGAAAAATTTGTTGCACTGATTTGTTGAAAAGTCTGTATATCTCTATATATGTATATGTGTTTGGGAAATTCCGGGGGGGGCGGGGCCCCCGGCCCCCTATATACGCCTCTGGCGACTATGTTCAATATTAAGCATGATGGAAATGAGCTAAGAGGTTGAAATTTTATATTTAAGTAAAGTACCCCCCTGACATGTGGCATGAAGCTTTTGAATAAAATCGGCCATAGAGTACTAGTACTTTACTAGTTATACTTTTTCAGTTTTTTTTCTATTTTCTCAAAATTTGCTTTTTTTGTTATTGTAATTTTGATTGCTTTGTTATTGTATTAATATTGTATTTATATTGTTTTGGTTTTGTATTACTTTTATATTCATATTGTTTTGTTTATAAATATTTTTATAAGTATTTTGTATTTTGTATCCAGTTTTAGTCCAAAGCTCTACAGGCTAAACAGGTAAATAAATTAAAAAAAAAAAAAATTCGCTCTAAATATTTTGATTAAAATTCATAAATCATTTCTTTTTTAGATGCTCTTTAAAATGTATATTCACAAAATTGTTTGAAGGCCATTTTACCCTTGTAATTTCAATTACCGAAGTTGTGTGCTGTGCGATCTGTCACCCCAGATTTTTAATATTGAGACTCGGCATAAATAAGATATGATAAGAGTTCGCACTTGTTTCAAAAGGTTCACTTCCTGTCTTGAGCGATAAAAATGTATTTTAAATCAAATAAACGGACACTAGATGGCCCCTCGTTGCTTTTTCTGGGGTTGCCGCCAGCTATCTGATAGAGGGAGGAAGTTAATTTAATAATACATATTGCATATCTCATTAGAATATATAATAGGGAATATAAGACTTATAAATGGCAAATTTGTCATTAATAAATAATAACAAACCATTACCGTTTATATTTTAACTTTTGTTTGTTTGTATTTTTTTTTATTAATTCATTTTGTGGTAAAAAAAAGTTACTAATTTGTGACAAAACAATGAATCAGTTTTAAATATTTAATAAATTCTATCTCTTTTATTTAATGAATAGCAAATTTCTAATATCCTGTTTTTCTGCGGTTTCCGATCCCACTTACCAATATATAGAAAACTATAATTATTTAAAGCCAACCTTTCAATTAGTATCAAATATAGAGAAATAGTGATATTTTTATACCATGCTATCAAATATAATCACCTCACCGATTGCCTATTGGATTATAGCAATTTGAAACATTTTCCTTTTTTCCCTAAGAGGTGGAATGCCAACTCGAAACCATCAATGCGTTTGCTTGCAATTATGCATTTGGAATTTATTATGCGGCTAATTTGCTTTGGTACTCAAAAGGTGGAGATTTAATTACCTTGAAAACTTTTTTTCTCTCTCCTATGGCGAAAATATTTGGGATATAAAAAGTAAAATGATAAAAAAAAATTTTTTAGGTATCACGTAAGATAGAGTAATTCTAATTGCAAGATGTTGACAATTTAAATTATTAAAAATAAAGGGTCGGACTAAGCCGAGCGCACAACTTTGCACACCCACTATTCAAGAAAAAAATATTTGTACCTCCCCTAATGGTCCGATGTTATACATATTATATATAATTTTACTCGGGAGGAAGTCTAGTTTCTGAATATATAAAAAAAATCATAGGTTATGTAAGAAAAAAATATTGGCCCCCCTCTAGAGCGCCCCTAGTGGTCCGATGTTTACCAAAAGCTTTCAGTTCTTGACCTCTATCCCTAGTTTATGTGTGCGTTTTTCGTATAATTAACTAGTTTATTAAGTAAAATAAATATGAATCAAAATTAAGTATCATAAAAAATGATATTATTAGAAAAGTAGTCGAGATGGTAAAGGCGTCGTACAAATTCATAATCGAAGAGAAGAAACCAAGAGCTCGAGTTAAAACCGCGACACGAAAGCGTGGACGTCCTGGTTCGAATCCAGGAGGCGCAATTTTTGCTCAATCAAACACAAATTTTGTTTATTACGTGATTCGTATTTCGACACACAAAGTAAAAAATAATCACTGCTATTTATTTTTTAGCTCAAAGGTAGGAATAGCTCAGAGAAAGAAAAAATGCAAAGTGTTTTTACAAAAGCTTTAATAATGTAAACATACTAACAAGTAAGTGATATGCCTTTGTATACTTAATTAAACAAATTTTATAGGCCTACAATGAAAAAAAAATTTTTCCTTTGGCATTCTAAGGCCATTCAGATATTAAGAATTCTATTAGGCGATAATTTTTATTATTTTTTACTTGTTTATTCTTGAGAAACATAACAAACACGATTTTTCTTTTAATGTATTAATCAATTCAAATTATGTAAGTTGTTTTTCTTTCGTACTGTTAATTATATTTAAAAAAAATAAATAAACATGGAAAATATTTCACGGGAAAAATTAAAAATAAAATCCCAATTCTTTATAATATCAATTTATTAAAAAAATTTAATAAAAGAACGTTCAAATCACGTTCAAATTTGTTATTATAAAAAAAAAATGATAATGAAGTTTGGTAGGATGTTAAAAAGAGAGGAAAGATGGAGTCAATCTCAATTTGAACGATTTGATTGAAGGAAGGTGTGCACACATTGCAATAGCAATGTGATGGTCACATCTAAAGAGCGAAAGAGAGAGTGCGAGGCATATTTATTGAGTGTGTCGGTCTGGGCGGCCCGGTGGCTTGTAATCACAGGAGCATGATCACAGGGCGGCTGCAGGTATCATTACCTGGGCCTATAACTCACACGCATTGGGGCCTCCGGGCCGGTTTTAGGGCCGGCGACGTGCCAAGTTGCCGACAGGCACTAGTGGGACATCGCCACTGACAAAACCAGACAATCGATACGTACATATTCTCAGTAACAGTCAAAGAATTAAGAAAAATTCCCTACTTATGGGTCGGGTTAATTAAGCTTCGATTAATTAGAAAGCTATTAGCTTTATAGAAGTAATCCTGTTTTTTAAGATAAAGCCGATCGAATTATGAATTCTTCAACATTTTCAATTAAGTAATTTGAAAATGTAGTTTTTATAACAGATAATAGATGGTTCATCAGTCAAGAAAAAAATAAAAGAAATTAGTAGTAATAATCAATTAAAAGCTCAATAATACAAGTATTATTTAGTCCCTAATGACATTAGTATGTATTAGTAGTACATTATAACAAAGTTAATAAATATTTAAATGAAAATTTTCATTATATGAACCCTGTTATGCATTAGTGTGTCAAGCGCCAAAAAAATTAAAAATAGAGTTAAGCACGGAATATTGTTTCAAATGCTATAATTAATAGTATTTTTATGAAATATATATGTCCTAAAAAAATTTATATTTAATGTTACTTGCACAATTGATAAAAAAATTATATATAATCCAATGAAAGCAAAAAAACTTTAATGTTAATTTTCTCAAATCTCGGTAGCTTATGCTTGACACACTAATGCATAACAGGGTCCATATGTCGTTTTTTTGTGAATTGAGCAAGTAACATTAAATATAAATTTTTTAGAACATATTTCATAAAAAATACTATTAATTAAAGAATTTGAAACAATATTCCGTGCTTAAATTATTTTTAATTTTTCTTGGCTCTTGACACACTAATGCGTAACAGGGTCCATATAATCATAACATTAGCAAATAAAGAATTATACGTATGCTATAATATAGCACCTGTTATGCAATGGTGTGTCAAAGACCAAACATCGAGTTTTGAGAAAATTAACAATAAAGTTTTTTGTTTACATTGGATTCTATATAATTTTTCTTGTCAATTGTGCAAGTAACATTAAATATAAATTTTTTTAGGGCATATTTCATAAAAAATACTATTAATTATAGCATTTCAAACAATATTCCGTGCTTAACTCAATTTTGAATTTTTTGGTCTTTGACACACCATTGCATAACAGGGTCCATATATCCCGTATGGTTCGTGAAGTAATGAAAAACACATAACCGAATATTTTTTAATTCAAATAAAAAAAAAAGTAGGAACTGCGACTGAGGTACTATGGTCCAGTGGTAGGGCATGTTGTGTACCATCGGCAGATCCGTGGTGCGACTCCCGGTGGTACCTACCTTTTTAGCTTATTTGAATTAATAAATATTAGTTACATAATTTACTCAAGCAAGCAAGTTGTAAAAATTTTTATACATACTGTTTAATCTTTGATTGCTATAATGTACATGCATTTGTCAATACGTTTATTATTGAACATTTAATTGTCCCGAAGAACGCTGTCAATTTCTAAGGTAACGTTTAGATAATTGAAAAGAATAAAACATTTTACACGTAGTCTTTCGGGTACTTTTAGGCATATTTTGGGGTAGAGAATTCGATATATCCGTTTCTGTGGGCGTTTAGCACCCTTCTTTATCTCCGGACAAATTAAAAGATATTCAGCTATATTCTAAATAAAAGAAAAAAAAATTATTTCATAATCGAAGGTAAGAGAAAGTTGTGTGCCAGTCCGGTGTAGTCCAGACACACCAGATTTTTCAAACGTTATTATTGTAGTCGCCTTGTAGTCCCCTTCGGCACCCAAAGGCTCCTCTATTTGCTCTTCCTAATTTCTAACATCGACTTTTATTTAAGAATATAATCATATGCTTGTAAATATTTCGGGTAACTTGAGTGGGTGGGCCCACATTCAAATACTTTTATAATTTATTAGACGAAAGCCCACCACCATTTTTGCACTTAACATTTTAAATTTTCAATCATAAAGTTATAAAAAAAAAAAGCATGTTCTCAATAGCAAACAACTTTTTTAAGCTGCAGGGTGTTGAATGTTGTTATTTCGTAACTTTTTTTTTTTTTTTTGCTTAGATAAATTTGTTTAACTTTGAACACACATATATTTTTTTAAATGAAAATTATTCATTTTCAACACATACATAAAGTTAAGGGGGAAAATTTTTTTTTAAATTATAAACTGTAATAATTAGAGAAAATTATTCCTATTTTGGGAAAAAAAAACAAACAGCCCTAAAGGGATTTGAATGTTTTAAAAAGTTGTTAATTTATGTCATTTTTTTTTCAACAGGAGGAAATTTTTTTTTTAGAAATAAATATATTATTTAAAAAATAATTATATGTTATTTTATTATATTATATCATTTTCTCTTAGGAAATTTTATTATTTGAATTTTAGATTATGTTAATAATAATTATAATAAATTTTTTATATAGTTATATATATATAGATAAATATTATTAATATATATGGAATTATTAAAAAAAAAAAATTATTTGCCCTTAAGCTTTTAATTATGCAGATTTAAAATGTAGATTTAAAAAATAAATTATCATAGGATATTTTCTTTCAGTAAATAAGTCAGTCTTGGAACAAATTGTGTGAACTCCAAGTCTACTATCCCAGCTCAACATTGTTGGTAACGAAAAAAAATTTGGTTTAAAACTCAACCCCCCTCCCCTCCGTGGCTGAGAGGACATAAACAAGTATAGGAAGTCTGTTACACAAACTGTTTATGAATTTTACATTCGGGTATATGTCATATGCCTACTAAAAAATGAACTTCCATAAACCAATTTATTAAAAGTTTCATAAACGGGTTTATGAAAAATTTTTACACTAATTAAAAAAAAAAATTGTTCCTGGAAAGGTTTTAACTCGAGCTCTTGGTTTATTCCCTTCCATAGGCGCCGGAACTGGGGGGGGGGGGGCAAGGGGTACATTGCCCCCCTGGCTTCCTACGAGGGGGGGGCAGAGGGGGGCAAAATTTCTTCTTTTATTTCATTTATTATTAAAAATGATATATTTTTACTTTTGAAAAATAAAATATTCTAAATTAAAAGAGTAAGAAATTCATTTTTTTTTCAAATTTTTTTCAAAAATTTTTGAAAAATCACTACCAAATTTTTTAAAATTTTAATTTTATTAAAATTGTGATTTTATTTAAAATATTTAAAGTTTTATAGTAGATTTGTTTTTTGTTTTATACTATTTGAACATATTAAATTATTTTAATTTTCTAAAAAAAAAATTTTTTGCCCCCCCTTCAAATTCGTTCCGGCGCCCCTGTTCCCTTCATATATGAATTTGTACGACTCCTTTACCATCTCGACAACTTACTTTGTTAAGAATATCATACTTTTTTAAGCTACTTAAAGATTCATATTGTTTTTTACTTAAGGGGCCTCGGGAGCGAAGGTGTTAGGCATGTTTTTCCCGCTAAGATGGCGTTGTGTGTCATTAAAAGTATGCCCAAAAATCAAGTAATTCAAAAATTTGCCAAGAGATGTCAGAATGGTAGCTAATAATATTTAATGCATTTGGTTGATTTTCATTGATCTTTTAACAATAAATACTTCATAAATGTTATTATATACCATGGGGAACATAAACATTTGCACCCTAACAGGTTTGCAAGACGCCTACTAGTTAGGCAGCCCAATTGACTCACCACTACATATGCAGTGTCTGTGTGAATTTACCTGAGGTAGGGTTCTGAGGGTCTTTTAGGATAGACCATAAACCATCCCTTTGGACAATAAATAAATTTTAAATAAAGAATTTGCAAATTCCTCTTCTAGACACCGAAAAAAAAAACTTAAATTCAATTTTTAGCTTTTAATGTTTGCTTTTGTTTAATTCGTACAGGGGTTGGAGAAAATAAAAAAAAAAACTCAAAATGTGTGTACTTTTTTTCAGTTTCTCTCTTATATCTCTTAAACTAAGCATATTTTGTGCACTCCCCCATAATAAATTAGAAAGAGTATAAAATTTGGTTGATAAAACGAATTTTCAGAGCAAATATTAACCGAGATTCGGCTGATCAAAGTTTCTTTTTTTTCATTTCGAGATTCTTTGGACTTTTTTCAGTTTTTCGCTTATATTTCGAAAACTAAACATATTTTGTGAATTTTAATACATAACAAAGTTGTAGAGCATTAAATTTGCTAAGATTGGGTTAATAAATCGAATATTTAGACCCAATATTAACCGAGATACGGCCGATTAAAGTTAGACCAAGTTCCTCGAAATGTAAAACAAATAGAACATTTGATCGGCCGTATCTCGGTTAATATTGGGTCTAAATACGCGTTTTAATAACGAAATTTTAGCAAATTTAATGCTCCACAACTTTGTATTGTACTCTGGTGCACAAAATATGCTTAGTTTATGAGATAGAAAACAAAATAAAAAATGAAAAAAAGTTCTAAAATTTTGAGGTTTTTGCAACCCCTCTCCCACTCCCCCCAAGTTAGTACAGAGTCCTCGAGGTCAAAAACTTTGGATAGATCCTAGAGTACCCCAAAATAACCTGTAAAAGTTTCTACAAGCAAATGGTGGCTCAACACATTATTAATAAATAAATATTGTCTATATGTTCGGTGTTCATATTATTTTGTCTCATAGGCGTAGCCGGGAGGGGGGGGGGGGTTGGGGTTCAAACCTCCCTCCCCATAGGACCCAAGATATGACTAGATATTTAAGATATATAATACAAATTAAATTTCATATAGGGAAAGAGAAAGTAAAATATAATAATTTACTCTAGCTAAAAAAAAAAAAAAAAAAAATAACGATTTATAATATAAATACCCTAAAAAAAAAAATTTGAAAAAATTTTCTTAAATCTCTCCCCCATCCAAAATTTCTGGCTACGCCTATGTTAACTTTGATCAAAAAATTTATTTTTTCCTTTAACTTTAGTCTAGGAGAAACGAAAATTTCATATGCAGAAGCTTATATAATATAATTAGAAAAATGTTCCCGAGTCGAAATCGAACGCCTGGTTTGAGTCTACAAAACCTCAGAATCTAATTGTTGTCTAAGTAGACCTAACAGAATCAAACTAGGATTTGAAAGCATGGTTTCTATGGGAATTTGAAAGTCTGGTTTGGTTCTAACAAGTCTACTTATGTCCCTTTTTGACATGTTTAGACTCAGACCAGGTATTCGAAATACTAGTTTAAGTCTACCAGATCTACTATTACGACCAGCAGTACTGAATGCTGGAATCCTAGTTTAGGCCTATAAATTCTCATTTAAAATTTGTTTATATACATATATACAGAGTGACAAAAAAGTTCTGATAATTTTGTTAGATTAGCAAAGAGGTATGCTTGTTTTTGGCAATGAGAAAAATAACTTTTAGAGTGTTTTCTTCAAATATTTCGAAGACATTTAATAGCACTTCACCGCTGATGAAGAAGTCCTATTAAATGCCATCGAAATATTTGAAGAAAACACTCTAAAAGTTATTTTTCTCAATGCCAAAAAACAAGCATACCTCTTTGCTAATTTATACAACTTGGCACTCCACATTCGAAATTTTTTACTTTCTCTTACATCTATGTTAATACATATAGAGAGAAAGTATTGGATTCATGTCAAAAATTCGATGTCGAGATTTTGATGGATCTTCACGTTTTGCTCTTCATTTCGCTACAATTAAATTCTTAAATAAAAGGAAAATCAAATTAATCTTTAAATAAAATATTTTTTGTTTAAATATCAATTTTCTTTAATTTGAGAATAAGATAACATATATTTAAAATATTTTAAAAATTCCAAATGCTCTTCGTGTCGATTTCAATATTTCTGGAGATTCATTACTGAAATTGTTTTAAAGAAAATATGGATGTAAAAATGAGTTTCCATCTCTAAAATAAATCACATTAATTTTTATCTTGACTGTATACAGTATGTAGGCCTATACCATTAGCTATCACGTGTGGAAAAATATTTTTCTTTTCAGTAAGAACTTCATTTAGTTCTCTGAAAATGTGAAAAATATATAAATTAATTTTATAAATTTATAATCTTTTTTAATTTGTCTTCTTACCTTTCAAAATGACATGAATGGCCAATGTTCCTTGTATTCATTTATTAAAATTAAAGTGGCTTCTTCAGGCCAATGTGTTTTTACAACTAAAATTTATAATGAATATAATTGATAAAATTAAATAGAATATAAGATAACATATATATAAATAAAATAAAAATAACAGCTAACCTTATTTTGTTTTGGCTTGTTTTTATAACGTTGACCCTTAAATAAATAAAAATAATTAATAATAATAAAGAAAATTAATGAAAAAAAATGAAAATAAAACTTAAAACTTACTTCTTTTTTATCGATAATAAATCCAAATATCCAAGGAATGAAAGAAAATGAAAGGTGGTCATCTACTAAAGCTTTGGCGCTGAGATCGCACTGTTTTTAATTTTTACCCGAGAGGATTAGAAGGTTCAAACCAGTACTTCCCGAGTCAAAATCGAACGCCTGGCTTGAACCTTCTAGTCCTCAATTGAAGACTGCAAGGTTCAAGCCAGGCGTTCAAGTACTGGTTTGAACCTTCTAATTCTCCTGGTAGGTTTAGTAGGCTTTAACCAAATTTTAATCCTATCAAATAACAAAGGAATTGAGGACTAAAAGGTTCAAACCAGGCGTTCAAGTATTGGTTTGAATCTTCTAATTCTCCTGGTAGAATCAGTAGGCTTTCACAAAATTGTAAATAAATAACATCCTATCAAATAACAAGGGAATTCAGGACTAAAAGGTTCAAACCAGGCGTTCGATTTCGACTCGGGTTACCTTTTAAAAATATTGTATTTTAATCTGGTTATTAATAAATCCATTCTTGGTAAGAAAACGCATTATATTCACTTAATAATTGCTATTATTATAATAGGAACTATAAATTTAACACATTCAGATACACTTAAATAGTATCCCGTACGTATATTACTTTCTCTTACCCTATACAATATATGAAATATATAGTGAGAGAAAGTATTGTTTTTAATTGCATTGAAACACAAACCCTTAAATATCCCAATTTAAGTATAAATAGACTTGAGCCACTTTCAAAATGAAGGGCTCATTTATTTATAAATCGCCTGCTGAGAGTCAAAGTGGGAAAGTCCAAAATTCAACAATTCGAGAAAAGGGGTTTGAAAGTTTTATATTGATTGGTTGATGTTGAGACTTTTTGCGCGCATCAGCTTTTGAGGGCATTAGCGCCACCCGCCACGGTTTTGAAGAAGCGAAAATTTAGTTAAACATCTTAGATTAAATAAATATTACAGCAACATTACAATATTACATATATCATCGTGATATTATAAAATATAAGTTCATCATAACTAACATAAAAAAAAATTTTACATCTGAATTCTAATATACCGGTATCAGCGAAATTAAATATATGCCAACACGAAAAATATGGTGTGACAAGCACAGAACACAACTTTTGATTACCAAAGGTAAGAGAAAGTTGTGTGCTGTGCGATCAGTCACACCAGATTTTTTTCTTAATAAGAATATTTTAACGCCCGAGATATTATTATAAAGGTCTAATGATATCGGAGAAATTTTATTAAAAATTGGGATACAAGTTTCTTTCAAATTTTGAAATAAGTTAATTTTTTTCCAAATAACAAGATGAAATTAAAAAAAAAAGTTTAAATATTGAGATAAAAAAAGGCTACGCTATATATTGCTGAAAAGAGATGGTTTATGGTCTATCCTAAAAGACCCTCAGAACCCTACCTCAGGTAAATTCACACAGACACTGCATATGTAGTGGTGAGTCAATTGGGCTGCCTAACAGTAGGCGTCTTTCAAATGGCTCAGGGTGCAAATGTTTATGTTCCCCATGGTATTATGTATCTTTTATAAAAGCATAAAAATATATAAATATATAGGCTAGATATAGGCCAAAAGGGGATCAGCTGTTAGACTAGCCTACCATCTATTGCAAGAATGCTGAACTAATTTGACAGTTGAATTTTAAATAAATCATCTAAGCTTAGTTTAAAAATTTATTAATTAATATGTGATTAATAATAACAATAAATTCATTTTTAAATTTTAAAAAAATTAAAGATTATTGGGACAGATTGTTTGTTGTATATGCTTGATAACAAAAAAATTAAATACGATAAGTTTTTAATAAGTCATTAAAAAAATTATAGATCGATATCCCAATAATCTCTTATGAATTTAATTCATTTAAAAAAAAAAAACCGCATTGAAAAATTCCTTATAAAAGTCTAGTTTTTTTTAAGTACGCTTAGAAGTCGCTCCTGAACCCCCTTAATAAACTATTAGAGTTTCTGATAATTATATTGAATATAAACTTTTCTCTCTTTGGCTATGAAGGGAATGAAATAAATCGTAGAAGATGAGAGAAAAATTAATCGAAAGCTATTAGATAAATAAATGGAATCGACCAATAATTCTTATGGTAGCCCAGAGAGATAGAAGATCGCTTAAAAATTCCAGGCATACATCGCCAAGGTGTTAAAAAGCAGCAGCAAAAAAAAAAAAGTCAGAAAAGTCTAAAAAGCATTCAGCCGATTAAAAGCGTCGCGTGATCTTAAAAATCAGATGAAGAAGAAGAAGAAGAAAAAAAAAAGGGAGAAAACCCGAGGAACCCTGGATAAATCGGATCCTGTCAAGGATTGTCTTGTTGATTGCCTGGAGCAGGTAGAATCATCGGATGGAGTGTATAAAATGGTAAACAACTTGATACCAGCCTTCTTTTTTTTTCTCTCTAAATTCCTTCGAAGAAAATATAGATATGGGGAAACAGGTGGTCCATCAAACATTAGACATATTCTGTTTTTTTTTTCTTTTTCGTTTAAAAACAAACTAGAATTTTTTTTCAAAAATAAATATTAAGGATCAATCATTCAAATCAGTACACAGGAGGAGAGGAAATAAATTTTTTTTATATTTCCTAACAGGGCTTAAAATTTTAACCCATCTTAATTATAAACAAGTGGCAAAAGCCCGCCTTCTGCGAGCAAATGCATCAAATTCTTGCTCGCTGTTTAGAAATTTTGCCTTCAGCGAGCAATTGCAAAATTTTAAGTTTTAAATTTCCCCCAATGACTCCACTTTCTCTGTCTTTGGTCAATCAGCGAGAGAGAGACCAGTAAGCAGGAACATACAAAGAAGTCAGTGGCTAGCGCAATATTATAGTCTATAGCCTATAGTCTATATAACATTTAAGATATTTTATATCATCAGAACCGTGAAGAAAAAATATTTCAATTTAATAGCTGAGATCGCTAGACTCCCGGAGGCACCCAAACGTTTGTCGGCTATTTGAATTAATATTAAATTGTACTATCTTATTTATTTATTATTTTTGAGATTTCGAGAGGACTAAGATCTTGATTTAAATTCATAAACATCTAAAAAGATTTGACCCACTCTCAAATGTATTCGCTTATTGTTGTATTGATAGATGTAGATTGTATTTGAGCCTGGTAGGTAGGCAACCAAAATGGCCAACGCACTTATGAACTTCCACACCTAATAAAATAATAATAATAATAAATAAAATATAGTATCCGTCTCAAAAATAATTGGAGAAGCAACATCTTTTGTTTATTAATGAAAATCTAGACAAAAAGTATTATGAAACTCTCTCTCCGGTTATCCTTAAATAAAAAAGATGCTAGCCCGTTTACTTTGGTAACGGGTAATATTCATAATAGGCTATTTGAAGGATTTATACTGTACTTATAAATCTGATAATCTTATGAATAGAGACCGGACAAAAAAGCATAAAAAAATGGAAAAAAAAGTGCTTAAAAAGCATGAAAAACTTGAATAAAAAGTTGTTAAATAAGCATAAAAGTTGAAAAAAAGTATCTCATAAGCAATTTTTACTCATACCAATGGCGTATACAAATTTTTTTTTTTAAAGAAACTAAATTTATTCCACCCCGCCCTGCGAAAAATTTTGTTTTTGCGGAACCAAATTTTTTCACCCTGCGAAAAAATTTTTTTTTACAATGCTATAATTTTTCGCATTGCGGGGCTTTTGAAAATTTTTTTTTTTGGGGGGCTCCCCCCTTATACAAGTCCCTGGTGTATGCGTGTGTGAATGGGAAAAAAGTGTTTTTTAATAAAAAAAAAAAAAAAAAAAATTATAAATATTCGTAAAATAAGTTCAAATAAGCACGAAAGGGAAAAAAAAGCATGAAAACTCAAAAAAAGCATAAAAAAATGCAATCTCAATGCACTTAGTTTTTCCTAATTCGTATAGAAATTGAATATCTAATGGTTGCTTATAAAATTGAGCAATAAGCATTTTGCTTAAAAATCCGGTCTCTACTTATGAATATTCTAAGAAAGAACAAACGTCGTTCGGTTAGTTATTTGTTTTAGTGATAATTTCGGTCACATTTGGTAGTATTTTCAGAGCCAAACATATTTTTTGGGGCATTTATATATAATATACTTGAGTGGAATGGCTCAGTAAATAAAATTGCAAATATGTCGCTGTTGAACAGAGAGGAAATGAATATTTATCAATAAAAGAAATAACGATAGCTGCTTGAATCTTTCTATAAAAAAAAAAAAAATATTTATAATACTGATGTCATAAAATAAATAATAAATAACCCCATTAATAGACAAATTCATAACTGAAAAAGCAAATTAGACATTTCAGATTTTTTGAATCTAGATTATTCCGATAGCAGCAGAAAGTATAGTTTAATGAACCATATAGTCTGATGATAATCTCATTATCAGATGCACGTGAAAAAGGAAAGAGAGAGAAGACATGATGGAAGGTGAGGTGAGGTGAGGTCGTATCACTAGTGAACTCTGGCGGAACCACCTGGAAGTTGACGACCAACAGGAAGGGGGTGAGGGAATGGGTGGTGGGGAGGAAAAGGGGGAGGGGACTCTACCTGGAGGGAGAGTGGGGAGCGCCTGCGCCCCTACGACATTCGAGAGAGTCCAGTAATGGCTTGAGGCCGGAAGTCATTTGGGCCAACCATATTACATGACAAACAGATCGGATTTACACATTTTCTATAAAAAAAAAAAAAAAAAGATATATTTATAAAAATTTTGAATAATTATCTTTGTATCCAAATAAATTGGAAACATCAATTCAATAAAAACTAAGAAATTAGGTTTGTTAAAAAAAAAAAAAACTAACGGATCAATCAATTATATGGTTTGCAAAAATTAGTGCTCTTTCAGTTCCTGCCAAATGCCCCACTCACAAATGGATTCGCTTATTGCTCCTGAGCCCGTTTTTTTAGTAAATTTCTCATTCTTGATTGTTAATTTTTCTTTCTCGTTTTAGGAGAGAAAATGGAAATCCATTAGTGAGCTGGTCGTTTGAGTTGCCTATCTTTCAGGAGGAATTAATTTCAACTGTCCATAAAGTATTTCTTATATTTATT
>JAKCPI010015996.1:0-11126 GCA_023213315.1 Euborellia annulipes
TAATGACTTTTCTCGAGCTCTGAAGATGGTTCAAGTACAGAACCGAAACGTCACCCGTGCGGATTAAATAATTAAAGAAAAAACTTTAGCTGCATCTCTCATTTTCTAACATCTTATAACATCAGAGCTTTAAATTGCGTTTTGTAAAAATAAATTTATTATAATATTTTTTTCGCGCACTTAGGAATATTTTCCACATTTGGAAATAATACCACATAATTTAGGCTATAATATATCGATATTAAAAAAAAAAACAAACTTATTTTAAAAACAAGTAAAAAATATAATCATAAAAAGGATTAAAATTTTTTTTTTTATTCACATTTATCTTAATCAACTTGTTTCTTATATATTTAACTAATTACATTCATTTGTTAAATTTATTCTTATTATCTCTTTTTAAAACTTGAGACGAATTTCCTTATAATTAATGAGTAATTTGGTAATAAATTGAACAACTCGTGGGATTGTAAAATAGTTTCGATTTTTTTTTAACAAAAGATGGCCTTTCTTTATTAAGTTCTTTTTGATGATAATATTAAGGGGATAAAAGAAAGAAAGATAAATGATGTAATGCTTTAATAAAAAAAAAAAAAAAAAAAAATGAAAAAAAAAAACTCTTTGGAGCAAAAACGATTAAGGGGTCAACTAATCGATCGCTGTTATATTATATAAACTCTTACAGTAACAAAGCCAGAGCTTTTAGAAGGGGGGTAGAATGATAATGGAAATTTAATTGTATGAAATTTCAACTTTTTTTTTTGCAATTTTTCCTTGTTTTAAACATTATTGATTTGAACATTAATTTTGACTTTATGAACGGGGAGGAGAGAGGATCTTCACAGACTCACCACTATAAGAAAAAAATAAAATATTTCATGGGTCTATTCAGTCATGTAGTAACCAACCTTTAACCACCAGATTTTTTGTATTTCATTAATAGTTTACGTTGAAATACCGACATCAAAATTTTTTTTCTGTCATCATAATAATAATAAAGTAAGTGTGTAAAGTTGCGAATCGTATTTTAGGAAGATAAGGATAAAAAACCAGCCTCTTATTCTCTTCAATTTATTTTCGGTCCCTCTTCAGGAACCATGTTCAGTACATATATTTCTGAGGGAGAATGTCACAAAAGTTTTTTGAAAATCTAAAGTGCATGGGCTACATGTCTGGTCGTTTTTTACCAGTAATAACTGTACTATATATAGCATAGTATTGTATAAATAAATATAAAATGATTTCATTAATCAGATAATGTACAATTTAAAAATGTTAAATGCAATAAGACTAAACATCTTAAAGGTTTCTCGTTTCACTTCTCTTGTTAGAGAAATACAATGCCAACTGCATATAGGGATGATGGTATGCATGAAGGAACCTAGCGCCATTCACCTAAATCTGAGATTAGGGGCATTTCATTTGCATAATTGTAAACAAAACTAATGGCAATGACTTTTTTTTCTTGTTTTATACAAAAAAAGTGCACAGAGTAATAATATTGTGATTTAAATAAAGAGGTAGATCTTTTTTTCTCTACAAAATGGCGGTCTTATCTTCGATCATAATGGCGCTTGGTTCCTTTGTGCAGAACATAGTCCATATATAGGGAAAGAATGTATAATATCGATAATAATAATAATATCGATTTGTTGGTGTTGGTAGTGGGTCCGGTCTGGAACAAAGGGTAGCATACCGTTGCAACGGAAAGGCTGGAGATCCTGGGTTCGATTTCCCTAGGCCATGAGACGTCTCGTCCGCCAATAAAAAAAAACATACAATTTAATTATAAGGACCGTCGGCCAAAAAATAAATACTTTTGCGTATTATCCGTTTATTTGTAAATATTTTGACCCCAGTGATATGGAATCATCTTCAGTCAGGGGCGTATTTATGGGGGCCGAGGGGGCCCGGGCCCCCCGAAATTTCCCAAACACATATACATATATAGGGATATACAGACATCAGCGCAACAAATTTTTCCGCAGGATGAACAACTTTGGTTCCGCAATAGAAAAAATGTTCCGCAAAAAATTTCGTGGGAAAAAAAATATAGTTTCTTGAAAAAAAATTTTCCGCAGAAAAATTTTTGAGTTCGGGCCCCCCCCCCCCCCGAAAAAAATTTCTATATACGCCCCGTCTTCAGTACAATCAATAGATCTTTACTTTCTCCCAGCATTCATGGAATGCTCAGCTATTTTGTCATATTGAATGGGAGAAAGTAACGATTTGCAAAACATCTGTTGATTGTACTGAAGATGATTCCATATCACTTGGGTCGAAATATTTACAAATAAACGGTTAATACGCAAAAGTATTTATTTTTTGGCCGACGGTCCTTATAATTAAATTGAACATCTACAAACATAAAAACATACAAATTGATGGAGATTAAGGAAGTACGGTATAGAAATGATGCCTTCAATTTTTTATAGAGTCTCTTATATTAAGAAAAAAAAAAAAAAAAAAAAATCAACTCATCAACCTTTGACATTTCAATATTCTACAATAAACAGGAAAATTTTTTTATTTTTCTTTTTGTTGTCTCATTGGGTCAATTTGTCTTTATATATTTTATATATATATATAGCCAATGTGATGGGATGAGAGAGGAAACAAGTGGAGGGAGGGGTTAGGAGTTGGTTCGAATCCAATTCAACAAAATCAATGCATATTATTCTATTGTGAATGTGAACAAGCTCCGACGGCATTTCGAGGAGCAAGATGTACAATTTCCGGCGACTAGTTTGATCCAACTTCCCTCTACACCCTCATACTCTCATACCACCCCCTAAGGCTGTTATATTGATAATTGGCTAATTAGACGTTCATCATCATCATCAGCCCTACTCCTAAATACATGGCTCTTTCCCCTCCACTATCACCCTAATTAATCCGTCATCTATATTCTCTAGTTAATAATATCGACCCTCGATATTCAGTTCCCATACAATAAAGGTCATTCATTGATAGCATCCAGTACCATTGATAAATAATAAATAAATATATTTTATATCTAACAAAGCTGTGAGTGTTTAATTTAAATACCGTATATTTTATTTATTAAAAAATAAAATATAATGAATATTAGTCTAATATTACAAAAATTATTTTTTGTGTTGAGATGGGGCTATATTTAGTATATTAAAAACTAAGAGGTTTATTTTTCTTTTTTTTTAATCTTTAATTATAATATGTTCTGCTGCTGAGGCCATTAGTCTTAAAATACATTGTACAGTCACGCCACAAGTACCTTAAGTGCTCGAGAGTGAAGCCAGGAAAAAGAAGTTTCAGTAGCCAATCACGAACTTCATCTGGGCAAATATTTTTTTTTTTTTTTATTTCATGGAGGTCTTTTTCGGCAACGAAGGCCATTTAGACCCCGTCTCTATTTATTTCAATTTCAATCAAATTGAAATAAAGACGGGTTGCGAACCCGCGACCCTTGGTAGCACGCATGGCAATTATTGTTAAATATACACGATCTTAACAATATTTGTCCCGAAATAGGCCATGATTGTCATGATTGGCGACCGAAACTTCGGCGAATAAAAAATTAAATAGAAATTTTTATTTAATTTCGTGACTGCAAAGTCCTCCAAATACTGATTGTATCTCAGAGTCATAAAAAATTTTAACTTTTCAAAATAATATAATGTATTAACTTCTCAATTTTATTTATCAAATATACAGTATAATAATAGCAGAGTATGTATAAATAGTCAAATGTGTGAAGTTCTTAAGAGCCTCCCCTTTTTCTACTTAGAGCTTAAATTCAAATTTTCATCAAAATAGGACTAGTGGAGACCAACTTATTTAAATTTCCAAAATAGGCTGGTCCGGACTCATTTTGAGTCATCCGTAAGTTATTGTCAATACATACAATATGTGCGAATAGCCAATTGCGTGCACATACAGTATGTGCAAATAGCCAATTGCTTGCACATACAGTATGTGCAATTAGCCACTTCCTTTACTTTCTCGTACCTCTATATATATGTTAATATATAGAGAGAGAAAGTATTGGTTTCATGTCAAAAATTCGATGTCGAGATTTTGATGGATCTTCACGTTTTGAGGTCCCCTGAATCCAAAAAAGTGGTTTTCGCGACATGGTCTGTCTGTGTGTGTGTGTGTGGGTGTGTGTGTGTGTGTCGTCTGTGTGGGTGTGTGAACAAAAACTCAAGAAGGAATTGAGCTAGGAGGTTGAAATTTTATATTTAAATTAAACACCCCCATGGGACGGGACACGAAGCTTTTGAACAAAATCAGCCAAAGAGTACTAGTACTTTACTGATGCACTTTTTCAGTTTTTTTCGATTTTCTCAAAATTTGCTCCAACGATTTTTTTTTAAATTCAAAAATCAATTATTTTTTAGATGCTCTATAAAATGTATATTCTCATTTTGTAATTGAAATCTTCTGAAGACCACTTTACTCTTGTATTTCATAGGGGAGATAGGAGAATGGTTGCCATGGTAACAAAATATAAATATTTTGCCATACTTATAAATTTTACATCTTGAAATCGATATGTTCCGTACTATCGGGAACTAAATATATGTCGACACAAAAAATCTGGTGTGACAAGCACAGTACACAACTTTCGATTACCGAAGGTGAGAAAGTTGTGTGCTGTGCGCCAGTCACACCAGATTTTTTCCCCCACCTTTTTTTTTGAATATTTTAAGAATTTTTTAAAGTGGTTCGTTGGTAAAATTGAAGTGTAAAAGTGGTCCGTGGCTTAAATTGAGTTGGGAACCTCTGTGTTAGAGAAAGTACAAGCCAGTAGTTTATCCATGTAAGTGATTTTAAGTATTAAAACTCAATTTGAGATAATAAAAGGTCTTTTTAATTATCTCTAATAAATAAATTTGTTTAGGAAATTTAAATTTCTTGTTCTTTTTCTTTCTGTTTCTTTGATGTTTTAAATCGTTTTGAATGTTTACTTTTGATGAACAATTCCTCTCTTGTTAATAATGAACCAAGATTATTCTTAAGCCCTCTTTGGCTCTCTCTTTTTATCTATTAACCCAATTCATTTGCGTTGACTCTCTAATAAAACAAATATTATTTTAACCATTGTATTTTTTTTTTTGTTTAGAGCCGGAAATTTCTAATTTGTTTTAATAATCTCCCCTAAATCCGCCTATCTTTAAAATTAAACACCATTTGCCAAATTAAAGTTTTAACAAAAATTTATTTTCACACACAAAGTTGTTGTTGATGTTGTTGTTGCTGTTCTCAACGAAAGCAAAACAAATATGCCTTTAAGCGTTTCCGTTCCTCAACAGTGACGGGGAGCTTGGTGGCTTCGCTTGTTACAACATCGAAGATTTATGTAGTTTACGCCACCTTCTTATTCCTCTATTCTAATTTTATTGAGTTTATTCACAAGCACATAGAATGGGATTAACGAGAGTAAGAAGGGATTTTCCGTCAAAAGAACAGTCCCTTGATTTCTTATTAAATTAATCCAAATAATTCACAAAGAAAATATTTATCCAGAGGGTGGGGCCGCCGACAATATAATAATATAGACTTTTTTATCTGGATGGGTGTACAAAAATCTGGTGTGACTGGCTCACAGCACACAACTTTCTCTTACTTTCGGTAATCGAAAGTTGTGTACTGTGCTTGTCTCACCAGATTTTTTGTGTCGATATGTATTTAGTTTCCGACATTACGGTACATTCGATTTTCAAGTTGTAAAATTTATAGGTATGACAACAATATTTATATTTTGTTACCATGACAACCATTTCTCCTATCTTTTCTATGGAGTACAAGAGTAAAGTGATCTTCACAAGATTTCAATGACAAAATGAGAATATACATTTTAAAGAGAATCTAAAAAATAATTGATTTTTGAATTAAAAAAAAAATAGTTGGAGCAAATTTAGAGAAAATCGAAAAAAACTGAAAAAGTACATCAGTAAAGTACTAGTACTCTTTGGCCGATTTTGTTCAAAAGCTTCGTGTCACGTCCCAGGGTAATGCCTAACTTAAATATAAAATTTCAACCTCCTAGCTCTTTTCGTTCTTGAGATATTTTGTTCACAGACAGACACACACACAGACAGACAGACAGACACACACTCAGACAGACCATGTCGCGAAAACCACTTTTTTGGATTCAGGGGACCTCAAAACGTGTATATCCATCAAAATCTCGACATCGAATTTTTGACATGAATCCAATACTTTCTCTCTCTATATATATTAACATATATATAGAGGTAAGAGAAAGTAAAAAGGGGATAAACATCGCTACAAAATATATTCTCTTAACTGTAGTTTTATCATATTTATTTCAATTATTCTGGAGTGAATCAACTTCCAAATGAAAAATCTCTATAAATCTCGACATCGAGTTTTTTGCATGAATCCAATACTTTCTCTCTCTATATATTAACATATATATAGAGGTAAGAGAAAGTAAAATCAATTATTTTTTTACATGCTCTTTAAAATGTATATTTTTATTTTGCCCTTGAAATTGTTTGAAGCACCCTTTACTCTTTTACTGGTACTTCATAGGAAAGATAGAAGAAATGGTTGTCATGGCAACAAAATCTAAATATTTTTCTATGTTTATAAATTTTAAATCTTGAACCGTTCAAATGTAGTACTGACCGTACTGTCGGTTACTAAATATGTCGAACAAGGGCCCCTTGGTAAAGAGCGTAATACCCCCCCCCCCTGAGATTTGAGAAAAATATTTTTTCGGGAAATTTTTTTATTTTTTATGTAAAATTTTAAAAATTTGATTTGTATATATATTCTGGTAAACAAGTATAGAGTGATCCTTTCCAAAATTAAGAAAAAATAGTGTGCTGTGTCACTAATCACACCAGTTTACCCCCCCCCCCCCCCCCGAGAAACTCCTCTGGATCCGTCCTTGATCTCGACACAAAAAATCTGACATGAGAAGCACAGCACACAACTTTCTCTTACCTTCTGTAATGAAAGTTGTGTTCTGTGCGACCAGTCACACCAGATTTTTTATTTTATTACCACCCTGTCCCGGGTTTAGCTTTAAAAAAATCTGGTGTTACTGGTCGCACAGCTCACAAGTTGTGTTCTGTGCTTGTCACACCAGATTTTTTTTGTATATTTAGTTTCCGACAATATGACACATTTGAATTCAAGATGTTTTATACCAAGGACCTCGGGTTCGCACATAGGTGTAGCCAGAGGAGGGGGTTTGGTGGTTCAAACCCCCATGGGATCCAAGCCATGACTAGATATTTGACACAAATTATATTTCATATAGGGAAGAGAAAGTAAAATATAATAATTTACTCTAGCTTTAAAAAACAAACCAAAACGATTTATAAATACCCTAAAATAATCTTAAATGTTTGAAAAAAATTTCTTGATCCCCCCCTTCCATCAAAAATTTCTGGCTACGCCAATGGGTTCGCATCCCGTCTCATGCGACAATTTATTTCAATTGGATTGCCATACGAATCGTCTCTGTCCCATTTCAAATATGGCTCTAAAAATTTGATTAAATTCATAAATCAATTATTTATCAAATTTGACGACACCAAAAAATTTGACAGTCACACCAGATTTTTTTTTAGGCCTATATTCATATTTTTAATTATTTATTTATTTTTTATTTTTTTGTTTAATCTATTTTCTTTTAAACAATGTATTTTTTTTAACAATGTTTTTTTTTTTAAACAATGTATTCATTTTATTTTTTATTTATTTAATGCCTAATTGTTAAGAATTATTTTGACCAATAGCAGAGCACCAATGACGTCATTGTTTCGTTTGTTTACCACTAGTCGCCGGCGTCGCCTCCGTCTTCAGTAGGCGCTGCACAGTCAGCCATGAAGCCTTCAACTGGGATTCTCCATCCTCTCTCGCCTGATTAGCAAGCTTCTAGTGCAAACTTGACATTCCACTGCCTCTTCTCCGGGATTATTTTCATTTTAAAATCAATGAATCCCAACCTCCTCTTCGCAACTCTAAGGTATTTATTTTATTTTTGGTTTTGAATATATTCTCATTAGTTATTTCATTTGATGAGAGATTATTCTCGAAGTTTCTGCATATGAGAGTATTGGGCTGAGAGTGAATGAATGCACTTCGGCTTTCAAGGGTAGCGTCGTTTCCCTTCCCTTTGATGCAAAAGTAGCGCTCTACTTTATCTTTTTCCTATCCATTCATGTATTGTTAGATGAGGTCACTTGATTGACGTTCGATTTGTTCATCTTTAAAGGTTCATATTCGATTTGAATTGTAAACATTTTTTTTCTTACCAGTATTACAATTCTAATTAACTCTGTATTCTAAACAAAATGAGAAGTAGATGGGATTTTTAAAGTAAATGTTTTTATTTTATTTTTAATATTTAATTAGACCTACTAAATAATATTTAAAAATTAATTTTTCTTAGAACCTTCTTTTAATAAAATATTTCAAATGATTATTTTTCTTTATTAAAATAAAAATCTGGTGTGTGGCGCATAGCACACAACTTTCTCTTACTTTTTTGGGCTCAGGGGACCTCAAAACGTGTGGGCTTATATCCATCAAAATCTCGACATCGAATTTTTGACATTAATCCAATATTTTCTCTCTATATATTAATATATAGGTTATAGGTAAAAATATTGTAACCCTATATATAGGTCAACTTTATTTCAATACATTTAAAGAAAATAAATGTAGGCTATATAATTAAATCTCTATTGGTTTGTGCACAAAGTAAAATTTTTAATAACTCTTTATAATTAATAATTAATTTCATAGCAACGCGGGATGATTATATTTTAATATTTTATTAAGCACAGAGAGATTTTTTTTTATTAAATTACACTTTGTTTAACTTAAAACCTGAGAAAAAAACGAAATTATATTAACGAAATCCTTGTTTGAAATTCTTATTCATGATTGATATTTACGCTCCCTTGCTAATTGAATCTAACAATCTATTGATTGGTCTTTGACTTCGGGGACAATATATGTTTCCCCAATCCATTAAAATTTAAAGGGAACCCACCAAGTCCCTAAATTAGGATCCAATGCTTATGAAAATTTTATTTTCCAATCGATTCCTCATATGACATTATTAGAAACATTTTGAAAAAACACCACAATTGAGAATATTAAAATCTAATTTTCATTATTTTTTAATTCTATATCCTAGTCAGAAATATTCAAACAATATAGCCAATTTAATATTAACAATAAATTTTTATTTAACAAACTAAGTGTTTTTTTATTGGCGAGGCCAAACATCCCATGGCCACCCGGGAATCGAACCCAGGATCTCCAGCCCTTCCGGGTCATAGGTGTGCTGTCCATTGCACCAGGCCACCGGACCCTCGACCTACACCAATAAAACTCACTTCCCCTTATATGCAGTTAGCCGTGGAAGTTACCAATAAAGTGAAAAACTTTAAAGAAAAATTTTTCACTTGTCCGCTGCTTTTTACTTTCTCTTACCTCTATATATGTTAATATATATAGAGAAAACTATTGGATTCATGTCAAAAATTCGATGGCGAGATTTTGATGGATATACTCGTTTTGAGATCCCCTGATTCAAAAAAAGTGGTTTTCGCGACATGGTCTGTCTGTGTATGTATATCTGTCTGTCTGTTTGTCTGTGTTCAATTTTAAGCTTGAAGGAATTGAGCTATGAGGCTGAAATTTTATATTTAAGTTACACACTCCCCGGGAGCGTGAAAATAAGCTTTTACCCAAAATCGGCCAAAGAGTACTAGTACTTTACTGATGTACTTTTTCACTTTTTTTTCGATTTTTTCAAAATTCGCTCTAACGATTTTGATTAAAATTCAAAAAATCAATTATTTTTTAGATGCTCTTTCAAATGTATATTTTCATTTTGCCTCCAAAATTGTTTGAAGCACACTTTATGCTTCATAGGGAAGATAGGAGAATGGTTGCCATAGTAACAAAATATAAATACATGTATTTTCCCATGTTTATAAATTTTACATCTTGAATTCTAATATATCGGTGGAAACTAAATATATCTCGACAAAAAAATCTGGTGTGACAAGCACAGAACAATTACCGAAGTTAAGAGAAAGTTTAGTTGTGTGCTATGAGACCAACCATACCAGATTTTTAAACAAGGAGAGGGACAGACTTCTGGGTCTGCTCTAACACACTACTGTAAACAGCAGAATCACACACTACCGTGTCCCAGGCCCAAGTTCGACTAACACAGGCTTTGTATCTATTTATTAGACACTGTCGAGATATTATTTGAAAATAAAAGTCTTGAGCCTCTTTTATTTCAATTTGCCATTTAAAAGCTAGAACATCAATTTGTTTCCTTACCACATAAACGTCCCAAGGGCTAGCCAAGACCATCACCTTTATTAAATGGTTCTACTCTCAAACTGGGAAAGCAGAAAGGCTTTGCAGCTCGATAAGTGACCACAAAGCACACCAAAACAGTGTTTATGAATCCGAGAATTTGACATTGGGCTTTCTAATCACGTTACAATTAGAAATTTAAATTTTACTCTTTGTTCTACAAAATGAACTTTGTTCACGTAAATGAAACTTGAAATATATTCATCACTACAAAAGAATACAAATTGTTTTTTCTTCAATATTTGCTTAATATTATTTCCGGCAACAATTTTATTTTCTAAATAATATATTAATAATATATTTTATAATAAATATTTTTATATTTGATTGAAATATATTTTATATATCCCCGTAAATTGAAATATTATCTCTTGATCATATTTTCTCTTTATATCAATAAAATTAAATTTTCATTTTTAATTATTTTTCTCTGTTATTTCTAAATTGTTTTTCATATACATGTAAATGTGAAATGGAAAACAACTTTTATTTTAGTATAAATAAATATAAAAACAAATATAGGAGCGATTTTCCAGGATTTCCAGTAAAAAAAAAAATAAAAAATCTGGTGTGGTCAGCACGGTGCACAACTTTCTCTTACCTTTTTTTATCAAGAGAGCGACTCGTCACCGAGCAAGGAAAAAGCAAAAGAAAGCAAAGAAACTCTTAATACTTCCATTTAGATGATATTCCAATAGATTCCAATGGCCCATTGCATTTACATAGATGAGTCATCCCTAAGACTATATTATCAAGAA